>NW_019091516.1:491793-529067 GCF_001949145.1 Acanthaster planci | reverse complement strand
GGGACGACACTTAAACTCCTGTGGAATGCCCTTTGTGAGCAACTGGTGTTAACACTCTGCGTTGACTGTGCCCAATGAGACATCACTGCTGAGTGACAGCAGTGTAGCCGGACCCGGCATATTCTTAGTATCTTTTTTTTTCTTCACCATTCGGGAGGGGGGAGGCGAAACAAGGGGTGTGTGATGATTGTTTGTGTAGGGTGTGTGCCCTTAAGCGCCCCCCCTCGACAATGCTGTTACTGAGTAATCATATAATGTACATCTTGCTTCAATCCACTTGCAGTTTCTGTAAGCCAAATCCTAATGTTGTCTTTGTTTCCGTGTATACCCATGATTTCCAATGTCCGCCTCATATCTACACAGTTCCCCCTTTCCCATTTCTCTGCCATTCATTCTGTGTGGCACAGGCTGGTTTCATTTCTTGTCAACTACTCTTATTTTGGTGGTGTTGCCTTGATCAGGATGTCCGGCTGCACTATGTCTCGGCTGGTGATGAGACCAAACCCTTGATGCTGATGCTGCATGGGTTTCCGGAATGCTGGTACTCTTGGCGCTACCAGATCACCGAATTCAAGAAAACCTACAGGTAGGATTCCCACAGCAGGCTTCCCTTGATCATAGAATATCATCCATGTCAACTGTCTGAATTGACTAACAGTGAAATGCAATTTTGTGGATGAATCCAGCCATTTTTTTCTTCACATTCATAATGTCTTCTTGAATTGTGGGAAGTGGTATGTTGGGTGTTTTGTATAGAGCGACTGTCACAGAACCATGGCTCTGTACAATATTATCACTGTGCTTTTGATAGGGCTGGGTCAATTCAAATAATTTACTATTCAAATATTCGACCTTCAGTTGGATCAAGTATCCAAATATTCGGTTGTACCAACCGGCAGATTGTTGTGGAACAAACCATTTACAAAATCAGTTGCAAGAACACACACAATTGTAAATTAAGATCAATATAATAGCTTCTCACATCTATGAGTGTCTCCAGCCATGAATTTAGTAAGAGTTAAGAGATGAATAATACTTCTTTTCCTGTTGAAAATGTATATTCCTTTTACATTTTTTATGAGTAATGTGCTTTTTAAATTGTAAGGTTTCGGTCGCTTTTCGTTTGAATCTGCTTGGAACAAGCCTCCCATAGTGCAATTTTTTTCATTTAAAACAAAAGAAAATTCTCCCTTTTCATAAATTTTGCATTTGAATATTCAAATTCAAAAATAATATTTGAATATTTAATGATCGATGGGATGTTCGGTATAGCCTTCGCTTTTGGCCGTCGATTGGGGCTACTACATATGACCAGTGAAAGCATTGTAATGGGCAATGGATTGGTCTTTGGTTAATCACGGTCTAATTTTAGGAGTTGAGAGGAATCGTGCATCATTATTTACTCAAATGCACCTTCTGCAAAAATTACTGTCCCAATCTTGTCAATGTTAAGTGAGACACCTCTTTTCACTTTATGCTTGTACATGTATATGTTTGTTGTGCAAACATTATGTTAAGTTGATGGAAAGATAAGGGTAAAGTTTATTTCGTAGTCAGTTAACTTCTTGCTACTTTTATGCAACCACAGGGTTGTTGCGATTGATCAGCGGGGCTACGGTGACTCAGACATACCAAGTGGTGTTGCTAACTACTCTTTGAAGAAACTAGTAGGTGAGGAACTCTGGTAAATAAACGGATTCTTTGTGGCTCAAGGCTGAATCAGACTATCCTAACACCAACCTGCCAGCTTTTCCTCTGGGGAACCCACTCATAATTACAGAGCTTTTGGTTAGCTGCGATTTAATATTGTTGACGTTCTCAGGAGGGATGTGCATGTAGGCAAGGCTCACTCATCAAAGCTTGGAGCCTGCCAAATGGACAGGGACAAACTAAAGTCCTGATGAACAGCCTGGCTAATGTCACCGTGATTGATTGCATCTGACAGTTGATTTCTTATTAGACCATACATGCAAGCTCTGGGCAGAAGTCCTTTAAATGGTTTTGGGGGCAGAAATGAAACCGCTGTCATTTCTATGTGCAGAGGACATAAAAGAGGTGGTGTCTGGCTTGGGCTACAATTCCTGCACCCTGGTGGCCCATGACTGGGGTGGACTCGTAGCTTGGTATGTGGCTGCTACGTATCCAGATATCGTGGACAAGTTAATCGTGATGAACATACCCCACCCTCGCTGCTTCACGGACTCTGTCGAAGGAGGCAACTTGAAGCAACTCCTGGCTTCCTGGTAAGATTAGAGACGCTGGTAAAAAGTGGCAAAGTGATTCTCAGCAAGAGGCTAGACTAATGTCTGCGAAGTCAACTCGGTTTGGATCATCATTCCATTATGTGGTATGCCCAAATAGATCCCAGTCATCTGATTGGTGAATTACTGATCATGTGACGTGAACTATTTCAACCAGCACATGGCTTGCACTGCAAAAAGCATGTACTTGTAATATAGCCACACACAAAGCTGCATGATAGTGCACAAGTTTTTTAAGTTACATGTACATGCAACAGTTGTAGAATGAGAATCACATCAAATTGGCTTGAAAACCTTGAATGCAGCTTGAAGGACAGGCACCTTTGTTTACATAAAAACTGTTCTCCTGTTGTCCACTAGGTACATGTTCTTCTTCCAGCTACCATTCCTTCCAGAGCTGAACGGCTGGATAAATGACTATGGTTTGATCTCTGGCTGCTTCCTGGGAGATGGAATGGGCCTCCAAAACAAGGAGAACATGAGCAAGGAAGACCTCGAGGCATTCAAGTACAGTGCCTCTCGGAAAGGTACATGCGCTGGTCACATTTCTCATCAGTCTTTCTGGCTCTTTTAACCTTTAAACAAAGGGTTTTACCTCGATGGTGCTGCTCAGAGTCTACCAAGGGGTAGAACTCATTCAGTAAGCATTTTGACCTGCATGAACGAAAGCAAGTGCTAAAACATTGACATCAGCCGATAGTTGTTACAGAATTCAAATGACTCAGCACAAATGCTGGTTTACGGTCCAGATTTCCATTGATTTTCCACTTGACAATGTCATGGTATTGATAAGGTACTGGAGCACGTCTGAGAAATGAGTCTTTATACAGATATTACACAGGCAATTATTTCAAATTAGTTTAACAGAGGATTAAAAATGTGTTTGGTCAGTCTTAAGCATTTGTCTAAGGACCAATAAGGAAAATGTATGCTGAGAATGACCAAGCTGAAGACGAGGGACATTATCAACTTCTATCCTGAGCATTGCCAATCTTAACATGCTTAAATGAATGCTTAAGACTGGTCAAGCTGGTCATAAATACCCTTTGAGTCACAAAGTCAAAACAAACTTTAAATAATAAATTTCTCATGATTTTATTTAACAATTTGACTTTTTTTTTTTCAAATACCCCCCTGGCCATGGTATGGAATGTTCCTCTCATGAGTAGTCATCAACAATCTTCTTATATGGAGATTGGTGCACGCACAGCATGTACTGCTTGAGGTGGCGCACAGCCAGCTTGTATGGCGTGCAAAGTTAACATTTATTCCTGAAAGAAAGATACCTCTATTTCTATACTTGCAAAGCTAACAATTTATAGTGAAAAAGAGATATCTTTATTTCTAACAGAGATATCTTCATAGAAATATCTCTTTCTAGAGAGACCAATCAGAGTGCTCATGTAAAACCTACTAGCGATTCTCATGTGTTATGTTCAAAACCGAAAAAGGCTCCAAGTTGGTAATTGAATAGTCAGTCATCCTCGTGTTGGGGACAAGACAACCAGCGTCCCTGTGCAAATGCATGTATACACACATGTACATGTATACTGTGTGGGTCATGTGTGGAGCACCAAACTGAATGAACTACCAACTTGGCACCAAGTCTAGCCACCCACTTGCCAACTAAATAGGCCAGTCTACGTGTGTTCATCCCACGGCTTTTAAAGAGAAGTGCCATACTATATGTATAACGTTGTAGATTTAGGATATAAGAAGTGTTCCCTCTGAAAAGTGGTTTTGATTAACCAAATAGAAAAATGCAACCACGTGCATGTGCATGTAACTGACACATGAATAGATTAACCATATGATTGATTTTGCTGACCTGAAACCAGCCTGTTTTCCAGCAACACAGAGGAAAAACTAACAAAGCTGAACCTGCATCTCCACAAACATGCACAATGAGATCCACATCTGCCAGTTTTATTTCATTTTCCTCTCTCTTTATGGGACTCTTTGGAAATGGAAAACCTGCTGACCGGCTCATTTGAAATCATCTTTGATTTTACAAATCTGATGTTTGGAAAGATTTTCAATAATACGGAGGTGATGCAAGTCGGCGTCATGTTTACTTAATCTGTCATCATGTTGACCTCCAGGAGTATGGGTCGGTTTCATGAGCAAAGGTGTTTCTTTATCATATCACTGTCATAACTATTTGCCTTTTGTCTGGGTTTGTATTTACTTTTGTGACATAAACTCCTATAACGTGATTCATTAGGTAGTAGTGGTAGTAGGTATTTTTGATTGAAGTTATGCAAACTGTGAAATCAAATTTCATTTAAAAGTGCCTTTGTGGATAAGTTTATACATTCAAAATTTCAGATGAAATATGACATAGGTTATTGCTTAAAGGTATAGTCCTTCATTTGCAGCTATCGAAAAAGCAACTGACAAAATTACCGTTGTAAAGTACAAGTTGTTTAAAGACAGTTATGGGACTAAACTCCTTGTGAAACTATGCTTTCTGGTATGCTGTTATTTTTGAGAAAACAATGAAAGAAGGCAATTTCTGATGATGCGTCTAAAGACACATTTCCTGGAAATTGCCAGTAGCAGTTTGTTTTCAAGTGGGAGCAAACAGTGACAGGGCGCACGCTCACAGACGCTTATTATAGCTCGTCGGTTCAGTGCGTGCAACATTGCATAACCACAATTGGCTGAATGAAAATTTGTTTGGTTGAAAGTAGGCACTATTCAAAATAAGACTCACCAACTGTTAATTTGAAACAACAATCCTAGAATATTGTTCATTTCAGAATGTACAGCATTCACTGAACTAAACCCTCCCCAGGGTTAGCTTGAACTAAAGTTTCCCTGGGCTTAGCCTGAACTAAACCCTCCCCGGGCTTAGCCTGAACTAAACCCTCCCCAGGGTTAGCTTGAACTAAACTTTCCCCAGGGTTAGTCTGAACTAAACCCTCCCCAGGGTTAGCTTGAACTAAACTTTCCCCGGGGTTAGCCTGAACTAAACCCTCCCCAGGGTTAGCCTGAACTAAACCCTCCCCAGGGTTAGCTTGAACTAAACCCTCCCCGGGGTAAGCTTGAACAAAACTTTCCCTGGGGTTAGCCTCAACTAAACCCTCCCCAGGGTTAGCCTGAACTAAACCCTCCCCAGGGTTAGCTTGAACTAAACTTTCCCTGGGGTTAGCCTGAACTAAACCCTCCCCAGGGTTAGCCTGAACTAAACCCTCCCCAGGGTAAGCTTGAACAAAACTTTCCCTGGGGTTAGCCTCAACTAAACCCTCCCCAGGGTTAGCCTGAACTAAACCCTCCCAGGGTTAGCCTGAACTAACCCCCCCCCCAGGGTTAGTTGTCAGGCACCCGTCTTTACATTTTGAGCACTGTTGTTGCCTCAAACGAACTTAATGCACAAATAACAATGAATAGACTGTTTAATAGACCTTTAATTTTTTTTTTAGAATTGTAACTTTTACCCGGATCAGCTACTGCCCTCTCTTTTCCATGTATGGCTGTACTGTACGTGTATGCCCTAACAAATTAAAATTACTCTGGAAAAAGACGAGTGCAGCTTGGAAATCCAGCTGCTTGCTCGTTTTTGATTAGCTGATTCATATTTCTTGTACATTTGTTTACCGGCTTGTTCATTCACAATTCTCCCAGAGGTGGTTTTGACCTCTAAGGAGACAAAAAAGAAGATTTTTTCCCCAGAGTTGGGGAGAAAAAGAAGCCGGTCTGTGCAAGCACGATACGATATGCTAGGCTCAGACCTTGAACATCCTAACCACATTGTACCCTGGTTGCTGTCCCTAAGTCACCCTGGATGCTGGCAACATGGAGACTAGAACAGTGTGAATGGCTGACTTGATATTTATTGAAGTAGTATAAATGCAGTGTATGTGCAGATGCATTTCAGTCACCTCACATGATGCTCAATGGCGAAACAGGGTTTGGATATGCAAAATGGTTTAATAGCAATGCTCTCTCTTTTATGAAACCTGTGAGAAGGTTTACAAAATTATCAGTATCTTTACCGTCATCACCCTTATGAGTGAGTGATATTCAGGTTTGTGTTCCCAGAAATTTTGCCTTAAGGTACAAGATCTACAGTTTTGTTGAATTAACTTTCACGGATACCGTCAACAAGTGCAACTAGAATGTTACAAATTTGCCCGTATTAGTGTATTGTTGTCATTGGTCACCACCCATACTGTGGTATTTGATATTAGCACTATCTGGGGTGCCGCTTACGCCATGATTTATTGAAAAGTTACCAATTTGCATAATCATCATCCAGTGGCAAATCCCAGTGGAGGTAATCGTTTTCCATTCTCACCACCAGGTAGCCTGACTGGGATGATCAACTACTACCGAGCTGCTTTTCGTTACCGCGTCGGCATCAAGTCATCCATGTCCACCCCTACCCTCATCATCTGGGGTGACCAAGACAAGGCCCTGACCCTGAAGCTCTTGGACGGCACAGGCAAGTATGTCCAGGACTTGACCATCAAGATCGTGCCGGGAGCCAGCCACTGGGTGCAGCAGGATGCCCCGGAGGCAGTCAACAAGCACATGAGGGAATTCCTTAGTGGCAAGTAAACGAGATGATGGCGGAGGAAAAGTAACACGGCTGGCACAGGGTGTATAACAAATGCATTCCAGAGGTTGTGCTTTACTCTCAAAGGATGTATGAGAAGGTTGAAAGTTCCAAAAGACCAGATTAATGAACTACGAAAGATAACAGGAGCTCTTTGCGGTGTTCCACGTGCCAGAAGTAATCAGCCTGAAAAATGATCCGACATTATGAGCAGACTGCATATTCTGTGGCTATTTTGTGCGTGTAATGCAAAATTGTTAATTAGTCGATTGGTAACACAAGAGTGTAAAAAGTGTCAGTGATTTTATTTGTTCTTTTTTTTTAAAGAATTTAGTTATTAGAGCTGTGCTGTGATTAGTCTCAGTGTCATGTACCATTTATGTAGTTCGCAACATTCATGTACACGAGTACACAATGACAACTCACAAAACTTACTCTTATCTGAAAGATGAATCGTCATAAAATACTTTTCATAACACTTTTGCTGCACTCTCATCGATAAGATGAAGGCATCTTAAACTTGAGACCAATTAATGAAAACATTTATTACTGCAAACATGTTGAACATAACCTATTAGTTAGATATCTTTTCATACAGCAGTTTTCATAGTCGTGTGTCGGGTTTACCATATTTTGAAGTGTTCATTTTTAAAAGTTGAGCAGTTACGGTCAAGATGGTCATAACTGTAATTTGAGAGAGTGACACAAAATGAGCCATCAGAGCAGCATTTGTCAGTTTGATTTGAGAATTGAAACAAAATAGTAAGTCAGGTTGGAAATTAGTTTTAAAATGCGGAGACGATAGTTGGACTTTTTGCTGTAGAAGTTTTAAGGTCAGAATATGGCAGTTGTTTTGCTATTAGAATGCAGTTTTCATTTACTTGAGAGTTTAAATTCACCATGAGTTTGTACATTTCTTCCTAATGTGTAAGACTGTGAATCTTTCAAGCATTATAGAAAAAAACAAGGCCTTGTCCAAGGCTTATCCTACGTAGATTTCAGTACTTTATACAATCATCATATTCCATGTGTTGCTAGATCATAGGCCATGTTGGCATGGTAGGACATGGACATTGGACCTGGCTTGGTAGTGCTTCATTTTTTAAATGTTTGTCCTTATAGCTTTTACAGCTTTGTAAACGTGCTTGAGATAAGCCAATATTTGGTGGGTACTATAATGTATACATGCTTTGTCCACAGCTTGAAATAGAAAATTTTGTAATGAAATTCAGAAGTGGGACATATAGAATGTAATCTGTCAAAGTTATATTAAAACCAAAATTGCAAAATACTTTATCTCAATGGTTGTGTTTTGTCACAAAAAGTATTCATAGCCATGTCATGTACCTGCCTAATCACTGCTAATGTAAAGGGGGGGAGGTCCAGGACCAACTTTTTTGGGGGGGGAGACATTTTTCCTGGGGGCAATAACAAGTTTAGGAATTTTTTGATAAAATGTTAATTGCTCATCGGAAGAATGCAGCCCTTAAACACGCTTTCGCAAGATGGGAAATTAAAGTTCCCCTAACGCCTTTCATTAATAGTTGAAACAAAAATTTTCCCCGGGGGGATAACCCCTTTGGGCCGCTCATCTGACCAGCTATAGGGCAAAAGAGAAGAACCATGCCCCAAGTTTCTCGGCAAAGCCGTCTTCAAAACGAAAATGTAGGTTATGCCTGGTTGGCAACAGGTACTTCCAGCTCGTTGGAGCCACGTCGATCAATTTAATGCTACCCTTCCCCTTGCAATCACGTTTGCTGTCGTTATCGTTCATGGTTATAACTCGGCATTTTAACTTCAGAGCAGTCGCCTGTATTACGCGTGTATATTGGCTACACACCTTGGCTCAGAGTTCACTCGTTACCGCTGACTGAATCGGTACCCTTTGCCTATAGGATAGGGGGGTGACACTAGGGTCATTAGTAACAGCTACGTGGTCTTCAATCTGTTCTCTGTGCAGTGCGCATTTCCTTTTCCTTTTTGTCTTCTCTCGAAACTCGCTGAGTGCCATCGACACGCCGGAGAAGGTAATGGAAATGATACTTAGGCCTAGCAGAATGTACACGATAAATATCACTTTGATGGAGTAGGCGTAGCCAGTATACGGCGAGGTTCTACGGGGCTGCTCGTCCCCGAAGCCGATGGTGCTAAGTGTGACAAAGCTGTAATACTGCGCCGTCAGATACGGCCATCCCTCGGTCTGCATCAGCGTCAGGCTTGGTATGACAGCCAGGAAGATCCACAGCGAAGTGAGGGGCATGATGAGGTACAGAATACGGCGGCCCACTCGGTGTTTCAGGTTGGCAAAGCAGTTGAACAGTGTCACCCAAGCCGTCCGGAACGTCTTACCCACCACCATAAGCATGTAGTAACATAGTGGGACCCCTGCTGCTGCGTACAGCGTGCAGAACACCTGGCCTCCCGTGGTCCTTGGTACTAGATCTCCGTATCCTGACAAGAAATTCAAACCGAGTTCACTCTTCAACCTTTTTTTTGAAAGGGATTCTTTATCTAAAGGGTGGGAAGAATTCTGTATCGGACCGTCACAAATTTCACTGAAACACCCCATGAAGTTTAAAGGAGGACACCTGTTAATGTTAGATGGATTTTGGCTAGAAAAGGGCTTCAATACACAGAGGAATAGATTTAAATATAAGGTAAAAAATTTTGCTGGTGTTAAATTTTTACTAATGATGACAACTTAATCCGGAATTTATTCGACATCAATAAGCGGAATGGTCTTTTCTTACGTGCAGCATAGCTGAACTTTTTGCAATGATTGTTGATTTGATTTTTTGGGGGGGGGGAATGAACGGTAAAGTTGTCTGACGTAAACCCATCAACTCAGCCCACTTGCTATAAGCTCAAGCGTGAATGGGTGACACATTTTATGCGCCAATAAAAGTCGACTGCAGGGATGATTGTGACGTTATTTTCTGCTGAAGCTGTTCATTGGACTGTAACCTTTAGCTCATCATGGCCATTAACACAGGGTCCTCCACGAAGATAATTTCAATGACAGACCTTGATATATGCTTTTGTTCCATTTGAAGACCCTTAGTCACGCCCTTGACTTCACTTCGGCATTGCCGGTGTGTAATTTGCACTGATGCGAAGGATAAACCAAAAATTTCCAGTCTTGTCTTTTATTTACCTGCACAAAAGTAAGGCCTTAATTGACTCGTACGACTTGTAATTTGCGGGATACACCGACGTTGTCTGTGAGCATAATTTGGCATACAGCAGGCACGTATAACTGGGGGGAGGGGGTCCGCCCCCACGCGACTAAAAGGTCTGCTTTTGAGGAACTTGAAGAAAAGATTTGGAGCCATAGTGGAACATTTTGCGCAAACAAATGCCGCGAACTTTTTGCCTTGGTCAATACCCTCTTCGGGAGTTTACTTGTAACCCCCTGAAATCCCCCTATGCTTGGTCCGCTTTGTTAAGGATTCGCACCCCCCCCACGAAAAGTCCTAGTTACGGGCCTGTACAGTGTTATGAATATATGTCACTGTAAGAGCAAAGCCTGTCGTTCAAAATTTTTCTGTACATTTACATAGAATGTACATAGAATTGACTTACGGCAATTGTTATTACAAATGTGAAGTTAATGTACAGAGGCTCGTTTTGTACATGAACAGATTTTTATTTGTGGATTTACGAAGACGTTGTTTTTCTGACTTGTGGAAGCAACGTGACGAGGGTGAAGGAGGCCTGCTTACAAGGTTGAGGTTGCTACTTACATTTTTGATGGCATAGACACATTTGGTTCATATTTTATGTGTTAAGACATATTTCCTCACCCTATCGATGCAGTATGATCATGGTTGCTGCTAGCCTGATCTATAATGGCACGCAGCTTGCTTATATATATGTGCATCGCTTTGTCTTTCGAATTTAGTCACCGTTGGCAGGATGGCAAGTTAAAACCATATTTGTTTTAGCAGTTCTTATTTTTTGGCACACAAGATGACTCAGAATAAAATTCTTTCTCCACAAAAACATTACCTGTTACTCGCAATAACAGGAAACACGAGAAAAATGGCGAAATTAGCTTTATGAAAGTGCTTTTGAGCACCAAAGTCAATATGCAAATTAATGTTAATTCATGTTACAGAGAAAAATTGTACAATTACAAAGCTTTTTATGGGGTTCTGTTGTAACACAAAAAAATCACTGTACAGTCACGAGGTGCGTCCGTTACAAAGATTCCCTGTCAATTACTGATACACTTTACAGAAAAAGCATTGTAGCACAACACAATTTTAACAGTGTACATCTTGCAATTTGCTGTTTTGTTTGAAGTCACATGAATGACATAAATGACAAGGCGTGCCCGCTATGTACAGACTGCCAGTGAAAATGCGCAACTACAATATTATATACAATGTTATACTCCAAGTGTAGTTGGCATTATCTATCGTGTTCGAAAACAAGTACTGTGGCTTGACACCGCTGTGCAAAAAAGGAAGAAAAATATTTGATTCAAACTAGAGGCCTGCGACAAGTAGTGTACTTTGCGTCGGGGAGACGTTAATTTTGATAACAGGTTTTCCCCTTACCCGACTTATATATTTTTGCCATATCCTTTCATCAAAACATTAATATCTACTCATGGGCGTCGTCAGGGTTTTTTTTCCAGGGAAGGGCAAATCTCTTTTTTTTTCATGGAAAAGATGGGGAGGAGGAGCACTGATTATTTAACATCGTGGATTTTTCCAACCATGTAAAGTTTGTGATTTTCTTCAACTTTCATGTCATATTTTCCGTTTGTTTCCCCCTTCTTTCGCTTTTACATTTTTCTTTTTTTTTTTCAGATCAGTGCACCCTCTCCCTAACAGCAACCATAAATCTGCTCCTTTCCAAAGCCTGGTATTAAGACCAGGCTATGAAGGGCTCCAACAAAGGACATTTTAGGTTGAAACTTCAGCTTCATTCCCACCTATTGTTGTGACGACCGCCAAGCTGAATGCCATTGAGTCGACCAGGTTCCAAACAGGTTGGACACCATTGGACGGATCGACGAGGAAAGCATCCCGCTCCCACGCGTTGTTGGCCGCCTGGAGCAGGGCCCTGACACGGTCCATAGCGACGCCGCATCCTTGGTTCGCGTCAGTGAAGTTTTGGAGGGCTCGGAGAAGTTGTCGTCGCGATTTCTTGAGCAAGTTCCGGTGTGGCTCAGCCTCTGTTGCTTGGAAAGTGAGCGCTCCCAGCATCAGGTAACCATAGAAACAAACGCTCAGGATGATTGTCTTAATCAGCCGACGGGGAAGCGGTTTCATCGTGTGGTGCAGTTCATTGTATACCTCTTCAGTATTAGGAAATGGTTCGACTTTTTGACGGTGTTGAGAAGATCCTGAGTGCTGAATATTGAAGCTCTGGGCTCAGTTTTCTTCGTAAGTGCAAGTTCGTCAGAAATGTTTTGGACATGTGTGGTTGAACACTGAAGATAATGTCATCATAGTGTAGGCCACCTCAGCTATATACGAGATTGCGTTACCCCCTCCAGCAGAGGTCTTGAGATCCTAACCTTTCAGGCGCGAAACTTGAATACCAGTGAATCGTTTTGAGTATGGCATTTCTCCATCTGTCTGGGTACTGTATACTTGAGATCACGGGCGTTACTTCAGTTTTATACATGTACGTACCATCAGATTGTTCTCTTGAAATAGCAGTCCTTTAATTTTAACTACAGCAGACCTCGTGTTTACTTTTATACCACTACACGTTTACGTAGGCCTACGTTTGTTGTATCAGTTGCTACAACAGTTGACCGTCACACTTGAAAAGTCAGACAACACAGGGAGGCAGTAACAAACCTGTGTGAGCTGGTAGACAATATTCGGACTGGTAAGTTCACATAAGACGAGTGAGTTTGATGGACCACTCCATTTTTCTGACAAAATTCCTATAATTCACGAGGATCACACCCAATGATCTCAGCAGAACTCAGGCAGTGTACCGTCCAGCAACTAAGGAATTCATTCGGCGTTAACTGAGAAATTTAAATCCTTTTCTTTGAATATCTGAGAAAATTCTTTATGCAAATGAATATCAACAAGTGCTTGTAAATAACCTTATTCTTATTTAGGCTGAGGAAACACACTGGAATAAATTATTCCAGAAACGAACGTGACAAATTATTTTGCTGGTATGCCAGTGTCGCCCGAATACGTGTCCAACCGCAATTTGGACAGCCATCCTCTTATAATCTAATCCAATGAAAGTGTCAGTCAGTTTTATGGTCCTCTGTAGTTTTGTCGAGACTATTATTAATGCGGGTATGGTACAATTTGATGAACACGTTGAAAGAGTATCAACCTCTATAAAACGGATAGCATCGAAGCGTCTAAACGTAGGTCAATGTCTATTGAAATTCACATGTACATTTAGAATTCACATGTAAAGCATATAGGCCTATGCCACTTTGTATTATGTCGAAGTGTACCGATGCACCATTTTGTGTGAGTGACCAATGCTACGTAATTTTAAATCACGATGATCTCCATGGGGTAAAGTTCAAATGAACCGCATTTTTTCGTCTTTATGAAGAGAAAAATGTCTTCCATAGCTTTAACAACAAGACCAATGGCAAAACTTGTTTTGCCGTTTTTATGAAAAGACGGAGTTGACAAATATAACAATAAGCCTTCTGCGAATTAAATTTGATTAAAATTTGGTAGTTCTTTAAATTCGGGTGAACATAACGATTTAAATTCTCCTTACTAAAGACACTGCTGCTATACGTCGTGATTTGGGGCAAGCTTTTGCTTAACTCAACATATGAGGCGCCTTGCTCCAATACACTTTTACACTGTGCACAAGGGCACAAGGGAACCAGTCCATTCCTGAGATGGTGGTTGCAATGTAAAAGTTTGCCCTGAATCACAATGTATAGCAACAGAGTTCAAATTGTTATGTTTATGTACAATCAGTTTAATCAGTGTACAAGATTTTATTCGCAAGCACGCTGTCCACACTGTGCGTGCCGTTTTCCAGAAGAGATAAAGTGTGTTTTTTACAATATTAACAATTTTCATTGATATCTATGCATGTTGCTTTGTAGTTTTGTGTCTTAAGATCCCTTCTTTCATGAAGTATCATCGATTAAGTCAAAGGAGTGCTAAATACTTAGGAAATAAGCGTTTGAAAGAGAGACCTACTTCAAAAATGCGATTTTCATGAAATTTAGTTTTTACCCTCCGGCGAGACTCTCTTCGTGAAACGATGACGATTTGTCAAAAGCATTATGGAAAAATTTCAATGTCTAAAAAGGACACTTATCAATGAAAGCCATCAAAAAAAGGATTGTATACGGTGTTTTTAAATTAAAGAGGAGTAGAAAGTTGCACGAAAATGATCCCAGGAAAGGTTTCCATAAATCTTTCAACCTTGGCTTCTAAAATAATTGATGCAGTGGTTTCAAAAATTAGGTTGGTAAACGTGATTGAATCATGAAATTGCCTTTTTTTTTACATTTTCTGACCTTTTTTTCGGAATTTGATGTAGTCAAGTGGAAAAAACCATGAAGACAACTAACAAATTTGTGACATACGGCACAAGACACAAGAAGGTGGTTGTTAAAAAGTTACCGATAGTGCTTGAACACATAATTACGATAATAATAATTTTTGCATATACGTGTATCCAACAATTCTAAGAAGAACAGATTTCTTTAACTTCACAGAAGGTTATATATAACAGGTTTTGCCCTTACCCAACGTATATTAATAAGCACTGTATGCTCAATGCTTGTCCGAGAGCTTGCGAAAAAACCTCCCAAGCTTACTCGGACGGGACTCGAACCCACGACCTCCTGCTTACTAGTGCAGATGTCTTAACCACTCGACCACCGAGCTTGCCGTGGTCGGCTGGCCGGTCCGAGTCAAATGAAGCAGCGGGTACCACGAACTATTTTCAAGATGTATTTTTTTTTCGCAAGCTCTCGGACAAGCACTGAGCATACAGTGCTTATTAATATACGCTGGGTAAGGGCACAACCTGTTATATATAATTAACATCTCCCCAACGCAAAAATTCACAAAAGGTCATTGCAAACCTTCAAGACTTTAGAAAAGAAGAGAAACGTCAAATGTCGGTATGGTATTTGTCACGAAACAGTAAGAATAAAAGGTTTTACAAATACAAATAAATTTGGTTACATTGTTAAAGTTTTAAAAAAGTGTATATTGTCAAATAATACTTATTTTTATGTATATTGTAACAGGTGGTTAAAGTCACGGGTTCGATTTCAGCCTAACCGATTGAAATTTTTGCGTCTTTTGGATGGAATGAAAATCTCTGAAGACAATTCCATTTATTTAGAATGATAAACTTGGGAAAATCCTTTTGAGTTTTATCAAGTATACTGCTTTTCCAGAAATTCTGTGGACAGGCAGGAGGACACTGGTGCTTTTCTCGCGCCATTGCGCCTGTGTTTTGTTTTTTTAATTGTTCCTTGAAAGAAACAAGCGGGCCTCGTTGCAATCAAGCCATTTGCTTCTAAACCGCCTCCCAAAGGGGTAGGTACCCTGTTAATGTGTTTCAACGGATGCCCTTCTTGCGTTGTGTCATAGTATTTTGACTCTTCTATTTAATTGCATTTGATCCTGAGACTAACACTGTTGCCTCTTGCATTTTAAGATTTTGGCTGATCGTAAATCCATGCCTCAAAGTATTAAAATTAATTTATTGTACGAATGTCATTATAAACAACGACAACAGAAAACATTGTTTGGATTTGAAAGACTGGCCCTCCAGTATTTAAGAGAGTGCTGTGTCAAAGGGGAAGGCAGATTCGTTTTCCGGACCACGTGATTCAATACGCTCCGGTGTCTTTGATACAGGGACAACCAAAATCCTGTTCGGAGTCTTGAGAAGTGGAGAGCCCTTGCTCTGTGGGCAACTGATCGACACTGTAAGGAATGAAGGAGACGTTTCTTGCTTCCCCTTTCCCAGTCTCCTTCTTCAGTCTCTTGGCCTCCCTGTGGCTACGCACTTCCTTCCTGTACTCATTTATACCCTTCAAGATGACGGAGATGATGCCGAGACAGACAAAGTCGTAGATCACGGAGAAGACCTTCCTGATCCAGTTCATCATGACCGAGTCCGAACTGTGCGCTTTCCGGGACAAGTCTCCGAGTCCCACGGTGCTCATGATCATGAAGCAGTAATACTCTGAGGTGAAGTAGTTCCAACCCTCCGCTATACCCACGAATGTAGCCGGAATGGTGACCAGGACTAGATACAACACGAAGAGGGTACACGGCACTCCTAAGGTCAGGCGAATGGATCGTCGTCGGATGCGAGAGAAGAGTCGACGCAGTTTCCTCCACATGAAGTAGCAAGTGTCGCCCACCGTAGTCAGCATTAAGTAGCAGAGTGGAACTCCGAAGATGGCGTAAAACATGCAGAACAATCGACCCCGGAATGTCCTTGGCACAATCAATCCTTGCCCTGTTTATATTGAGGGAAAAGCTAAATTAAAAAATTGCAGTGTGACTTTGGTATTAATGATCTGGTACTGCCCACGTACCTAGCAAAACAGCCGTCAGCCTTCGTTTGACTTTCACAAGGATCAAGGTTTAAATCACGGTGCTCTATAAATTGACACAGTGTATTCAAATAGCATTAAATCCCTTTGGAATGTTTTCTCACGAAATGGACCGTTTTAAGTTAAAGTTCAGCTCCCACTTACAGTGACAAAAGCAGCGGAGTAGACAGAGGGTCTTTGCGGCAGCGATAACCTCGCCAAGTAGGCTCAGTTCCAAACTGTTTTTGGATAATAAAAACCCTTGCAATGTATAAACGGAAGATAAGCCCCCCCCAAAAAAAAGACTCCGGTTTCTGGTCATTCACTTGGTTCAAAAGTGATGCGGTGAAACGTGTTTTCCCCTCCTCTTTTTTTCTTAGAAGTGATGTACATGCACATAGACTTTAGAGCGCATGGCCTTGTTACTATAAGAAGTGTGAATTAACAATTAACAATTCTTTGAATTAATAAAAAGACCATCAAATATGACAAGAGGCAATGGCTTCAGTCATCTCACTCAAACAAGAGGCTTCTATTCTTGGCATGATTGAGCTTGTTAAAATACAGTAGCACAACCATGGAAAAATTAAATGTGAAAAATAAATGTTCAGCTCCAGATTCCGGTTTTAAAGAAATTCTCATGAGGTAGCATTATATGACATTCTTTGCACATTGTTTTCTGCTTTAGCTTATGAGAAACAAGTTGCATATAACATATTGGAGAAAAAATTCAGCTCAGAAAATGAAATCTCCTCTCACTCTAATCTACCTTCGTTCTTGGCAAGTGACGATGAGTGTGTTGTTACGTGTACATCATGTATGGTTGCCATAATATAACGCGATGTCCATCGCCACAGCATGCACTGCATACGTATATGTAAGTGTATGTACCGCCCCTGCCTCACCGACACTGAAATAGACTGACCTCTCACGGTTTGTTGCTTAAAACCGTTTTCAGATTGTATATGTAAGCAGGAAGTAAGACCACTTCGTTTGTCTGGTTCGCAGACGTGGGCCTGGGTCCGAATCAATTGGCTACGGCCGGAAATTACACCGAGTATTTGGCAGCATCCACGGTCAGTACCCGTAGAATCATGCATAATATCAAGCCGCAGCCAACTGATTCGGACACGGCCTTCGTGTTAAGATACACGCATGATGTCATCTGATGAGAGTACCTGACTGAAATGTGTGGAGGCCTGGGGGATTCCTTCACCGTGCATTACTATCACTCAACCGCGCCCGTCAAAAACACGTTAAAATTACGCGGTAGCAGAATTCCTGCTGATCAAGTAAGTTTAGAGACTTTTGAAATCGTTTTTTACTGAATACAAAATATTATTTTGCCGACGCGCAGGTCTACGGCAACGCGCGCGGTGACCGGGGACTGTTTTTTGGGCCTGAAACCGATAGTTCAACGCACATGTGCATACGCGCAGAAAAATGATAAAATCAAAACACCCCAAATGATTTTTGGTCTATAGTCTACGTTTTCAAAGTGACCGTTCATTTTTAGCATAATTATTGTCAATGCTTTTGTTTACATGGTAGCGCTAAGAGCTTTAATCATTACCAATTGTTGTAACGACTTCAAACGAGAGCTGAAAGGCGTTTGAAAGGACCCAGACTTCTTTTAAGCCCGTGGCGGGGTGCGCTTTGGACCAAAACACCCCATTTTCGTTCGCCTTGATGACCACTTCCTCCAGGAAGTCTCGCAGGGTTTCATCCGTTACACCACAGCAACTGTTGTTGGCCACGAAGCTGGCCACAGCCTCGGTGAGTTCTCGCTGAACTCTGATGGGCTCCTCATGCTCTAGGGCGATGAAGGTGACTCCGCCCAGCACGATGTAACTACAGGTGCAGGCGAGGAGCAGCAGGCATTTTATCCAAGCTTTCATGACCGAGTTATTCCTCCGATGAGCTGAACTACTACGGTTCAGGCAGTTGTCTCTGACCAGAAAAGCAATGGCACGACGGTCAAAGCCCTTCAAAATAGCTGTGGGTAACCACAAAGTGTCCACGGTGACATCTCATTGATGTTTCCATTCGTTTCCTTCGCTTGTTTCCGTAACTTGTCGTGAGATCAGTTGTAGCGCTAACACAAAACCGGTAATGGATGTCCGATAAATGAGGAAATTGGTACGTGCCTGACACTGCTTCGGGAGTTGTTTACTTCGTTCCTGTCTGCAATTAATGTCTGTATACCTGTTCACAGGTATTGAAATGCGACTTAGAGTGGAAGAGCAGAAACATGCTGGTAGTTGGACAGTATTACAGCTTGTCATTATGCATAAAATGTAATAAGTACCTTAAATTAGCTCACTACTCAACAGGTAAGCCCCAGGTACCAGGCAAAATCGACCAGGGGTTGACAAATTAATGGTCGATGCTCAAACTCGCCCTGGTGTTATTCGCCCGTTATAAAGCCACAAATCTCAGGCCCTTTTAACAAAGAAAGGTCGCGTCAATTAGTACCTGTACGGGGAACTGGGGGTGTGGGGTATGACTTGGCCAGCCATGGAATGGGGATACTGACATTGGGACATTCATGATGTGCATCTGCAGTATATTACACTCCTGCAGGAAATTACATCAAACGGCATATTTATGGTAAGTTTTTAACCCTGGTGTCAACGGCGTGGTTCTCCCCCTTTGAGTCTTATTGAATACATTTTGGCTGTAAGGAAGCTCCAACAGTTCTTCACATCCCACCTTAGTTTTTCTCACAAAAACGGAGGGGGCTGATTATGATTGCCTCGTCAAAGAGTGTGGGGTAATATATACCTCCACATCCGGGAATTACGCCCGTGAACAACGCAGACACTTTTTGTGCAGGGGTAATGTAGAAGCTTTAAGTGACCAGCTGCATTAATAAAAACTATTACGTTCGCAATGTATCCTGAGATAGCCCCAGACTGAGGGCCAGTCTACTGGACTCCCTCCGTATCCTAGGCCGTTTTCCAATACTCAACTTGGGGTCCGTCGGGGGCTTCAACTGTTTTTTTTTTAAACTTCCTGACTTTGAGGTTGTAAGCGCAATAGTAAGTCTGATAGTGCCACAAAAGATCAAGTAAGATGCAAAAGAGCCAAACATTACAGTATTTCAATTTAAGTTAAACGCTTCAGGCCTACAATCGGGGATTGGTTTCCTAAATACGAAGCCTGAGACGAAGACGAAGTTGAGTGTTGGTATCGGTATCGGTCCGTTCAAAACGTGGAGACACAGCGGAAACGCCTTCTATGATTGAAACGCCTTTTGCGTGTATATATCACTCACCCCATCAATACCTTGATGTATTACTTTGGGCGATTTCCAATTTGTAAAAGTCCGTGTAATTTTGGTTTCGATTTGGGCCATTCGTTTACTAAAGCAAATAACTCCCAATCGGTGACCGATGCCAAACACAGTTGGGATCAGTTTGGTCTGGGAACCAAACAGCATTATTACGTAGATCCCCAGAGCATGACATTGTCAATGAACATTGATGAACGATGAACCCAAGTGCATACAATGCTTGGGATCGAGTGTGAACTCGTCGCCAGACATAGAGCGTGGCACGTGTAGAGCGCACACCATTAGCTCGTCCAATCCTCATCCCGCACGATGATGACGCGCACCCATGAAAATTGCTGCAGTCTTGGTCACGTGGACATTGGGTGATACCGGACCATCGATTCTTGAAGTAGTCGGAATCATCGGGTCTGGTATCCAAACTAACCGCAGTAATGGCGCTTGAGTCTTGTCACCGGATCTGGGTGTTTGGGTGGCTGGGTGGTGTCTGGGTGGAGCTTAGATCAGTGTGTGAATTTTATTTTGTATAGTTGTGTGTTTGTTGAGGTGTCTGTGGTGACTGTTTTTACCGGGGTTTTGTTGAGTTTCTTGGCTGGCAGCTGTAAGCACAGTAAGTAGGCGATATTGCTTAGTTGAACTCTGAATGTCAAGGGATTAATTGGTTATTGCATTTAATGGTGCTTCCTTAGCTGAAATTTCAAAGTTGTTGAAGAGATTGAAGTTGCCTTGGGAATTTTGCAAAATTTATTTTGTTTTCACCATGAGCTTGGCATAGGTCTGTGAAAATTTCCTGAAATTATTCACGGTTCTTCTGGTAAAAAGTACAGTGGACATGGTCGTAAACCCCGAGGTTGGCAAACTATTGAATCCCACCCCCCTTTTTGTTAATGTGATGAGCAAAAAAAATTTAAAAAATAAGCGGGTCGTGAAGAACTTTTAGGATTTCCCAACGACTGAAATGTTTGCAATATCACTTAAAAGGGAAAACAATTGTATAAAACCATACATATGTCACTCTGATGTAAGATTCTGCATGATTTTGATACACATTACAGATACGTCTTTATCATGAACATCACCCGATATGTAGTGTGTGGTGCAGCCCCCCCTCCCTCGCTATTCAAATGTCCATGCATGGCTAAGCAGGTCACCCCCCTCCAGTTTCCTGCACAGATTTAAGCCATTGACAGTATACCCAGCAAGAAATGAGACCGATGGGTACCCCCCTAACGTGTCCAATCCCTATACACATTCCAGGCTATTGTTACTTAATACATCCCCCAAGATGTCTTAAAGGAGTTCCCCAGATTCCTGCGAGACAATGACCAACACAAAGCAGGGGGGGTTCTCTCCGTCTCATACCTTGCTGCATATGATTGACAGTGGCATCACATAGGAACGCTGCACCCTTTTCATGCCATCCACCCCCCCAAAAAAAAACCATCCGGGTTAAGTCGAATTTTTGTACAGGGCAATGAAATATTAATGGCTACTGACCTACAGTGAAGTTAATAGATATAATTATTTAAGGGCAACACCAGTCATTAAAGTACACTGCTTGAAGTGTAAACAATTTCTAAGTTTCTCTAAACTGTAGGCCTATATAGGTTTTCCCAGCCGAATTTGTGTAAACAGCATTACAATTCGTGAACATGCATTCACCTTCGAGCGATTTCTCAAAGCCCATTATTCCCGTGATTCATTCCATTTCGTTTGTAGACGTCGAGTCGTGCGCTTAAGAGGATTCGATTTCGTAACAGTATCGTTCAATTTCACAACGCACAAGCGTCACTCAATTTCGCTCTAGGTGACTGGGAGGCGGATTCGTATCCAAATTTTACTTTCGTTTTCGTCAATGGGCACTCATATTCGCAATGTAAGCTGTTAAAAGTATACATTGCCTGAATATTGGAGACAATGTAGAAGTGTCTGTATAATTATAATAGGCGTACAATTCCAAAATATTCTTGATCGCTGGTGATATTTGTCCTGGACCTTTATTATCCCCAACCTTTTCATTTAACTTCACTTTTCTTCTGTTAAATGCTTTCCTTAGGATAATATCGAGTTTGATTTTATTCTTTTAAAGTAGAACATGTCGGATTACACGAAACCAATTTTTTTCTTTCTTTTCATAAATCTTCATTGTACCAAGGTTATCTGCCAGTTCTAGGTATACTTGCCCATTTCCCTCAAATGCTTCAATCAAACGACCACGATCAACATTGGATATTCTTGTGTGGCGACCACGAGCTGCCATATTGTTTCAACGTTTGAGCTCATAGAATAAGAGGTTCTCCCACCAAGGTGAATAGTGTACTAAGAGAGATTTCTTCATAGTGAAACACGTTTTCTTCATGATGTTATTTGAATAAATTATTCAAACCTCAAACATTTCAAATTTATACTTTGATGAAAAACATTGCACGGATATCAGAAATGCTTGCCTATTCCGAGTACCACAGAATGACTGTGCGAAGGACTGCTGTTCCTAGTATTTTCTAAATTGAATAGCGACTTAACCTTATGGTTTAACAAAAAATCGCAATCGTATATTCATGGAGTTAAATTGATAGATTATTTTGGCTGATTGAATGTTGATATGGATCATCAATCAATTTCGTGCTAAATCGAACGAGCCTAACGTCAATTGGAGCGCCAATTTTGAAAAGTTGCGGGAAAACCTATATTATTGTGCAATCGATATTTCAATACAACGGGGTATTTTCCCCGGCTGGCCACAATCAGAGCGCTTCCCCGTGGTGCTCCGATGCTCAAGCAGACTCTACCTGGCGCCCTACCAGTTTTCTGTTATAATATAAGTCAAGAAATCAATATCGTCGAAATTGGATCAGAGGAATATTGACAAAATGTCACGGGGATATAACCAATGCAGTGTCCACACATCTCATTACCAGGTATCTGACGCGAAGGGTGAATCCATGTAAAGTAATGTATGAACCGAGGGAGGGAACGGTGTCTGCTTGATTAATTTCTCGGTCGTGTGTTTGTCAAGAACTGAGTATGCGCTCTCAATTTTTGTGAAACCAGATTTTACTAAACCGTACCAGGGATTAATATCCCCACTGCCCCGAAATACTTGTGCAGCCCTATGCACTCCGAGTGGAAGTAAAGGGGGCGTGTTTTTTGGTACTCACCTCATAGGCGCGCCTCATGGCGCGCAAGTATATGCGCGTTTGATGCGGAGCACAGTAATACGCGCAACCAATTTATTCCGGCTTGCGCAGTGTTTGCATTGATCTCCATATAATGGAGATCAATGGGTGTTTGCGTACATGCAGAACACGTGCAAGAACCCACTTGTAACCACCTTTCTTTCTTCCGCCGATGGGGGGGCACTTCATTTATTATACTCAAACAAAAAATCATCTTTTTATTCACTGTCCAGGGTCCGATGACGTCAGCAGAATAATTAAAGAAAAAAACTTGATGAAGAACACTGCGCGCGGACCGCACTGCGTGATCTCGTGCGCGTTTGGCAGCGGCTATTCACCGACGTTACGTTACCACCACTGCAAAGCAAAAAAATGATAATGTATGGTATTATGTTGGTTGTCCCGTATGGCGTCTCTTTAAATGCATGCCACTTTATGAAATGTATAATTCACTTGTTTGCGGGGCGACAAAACTTGTCTCTTTATTTGCTTCCATTCTGAACCGGTGCGAACCAACTCCAAATTTCGGTTCTCTTCTGTTCGGAACAATGACGTCACAGACACATAGCCAAAGTCGCTGCAGAGCGGCAGTTTTAAAACTCCCTAGGCCCTATCCGAAGCTCGGCGAAGCAAGGGCTCGTTTGTGTATATTTGTGCTTTTGTGTTTCTTATTCACTAATGTATACCGGTGATAATCTGCCCCGAGTTGAAGTACACCCCCTAGCGGCAAAACAAAGACAGATGGTAGCAAGTTTTTGCACGCGTTCTGCGCGTGCGCAAAGACCATCCTGTTCGTAAGTGACTTCGTCACTAAGGCAAACGCGCCACGATTTGCAGGCTCTCATTGGACAATCGCTGAAGGTGCACATGTAAACGGCAATCAATGCATGTAACCCTATGTGCAGTGAACGTGTGCAGTGGGCGTGGCTAAAACTTAAGTGACGTCACACTTACGAACCGGATACATCAAGGAATAAATTCATCACGCTCACTCATTGTGCTCCGCGTCAAACGCGCCATTAATCCATTATAAACGCGCGCCATTGCGGAGAGTATACTTTAAAAACCTGCCCTCTTTTGTTCCGATCGGAGCGGCGCCGTCCCATCTGTTTGTTTTTTTCTATCTCTCTCTCTCTCTCTTGTGTCGGGGGAAACAGAGCACATTTTCGGTGCCTTGTTTTTCGCACTTCATCAGTCACCATTTTTGGTTCTTTTTTACTGATTTGTTGCAACTGTTGGTCAAGAATCTTTATCGTTGTTCTGTAAGGTAAGATCGGAGTAGGCAAATTCCAATGTTTGTTATTTTGGGAGAGAATTCCATGCCTAACAGACACTTTTTAAATTTTGTTCCTCAAGGTGTTCCATTAGAATTTGAATCAATGTTCTCCACGTCCATTCTTTTCTTAAAGTGGATATCGATAAATGCTCGACAGTACCACTCCTGTGCTGTTTATATGCAATGAAGGGTTTAGTTGGGACGAGTGCATTAAGATATTCATTTCAGTCGATCAAATCCCAGTTTTTAAGAAGGGCCTGTTTTAGCGCTGAGTGTCGCCTTGCTGGTAAGTGGAGTTTTTTCTTTTTAGCACGCTTGCTCGAATTCATGTAAGCTCGCCTTTTTGAGGAAAGGTATTTTGCTATTTCATGTTAACTCGTGTTGAAGCCATTGTCACATGTTACATTGGTAAGGGTTATCCGTAACCTTCCAGCATTGTACTTTATTATTTGGGATAACTATTCTCTCAGAAACAGGCTAGCTTGGTGGCCACTTTTTTTAGGCATCCCGTCGATTCTTCATGGTTGTATCCGCGTTTTTGAAGTTTGTCTCCGCATAATTCAACCTTCTCCTCAAAATCTATCGAGTACAGTTATATCTCGCTGTTTCTCCCTTGATTAATCCGCCAAATACTGACTTAGGGTGGGCTGAAGCTCGAGTACGATACTGAATTATGTCCTTTTTTGGTAGCTACCGGAGTGTTCAATTTCCATTCAAATGTAAACCGTTCGCCTTTGTTGATGACGAAATCGTAATTTCGTCCTATATATATTTCTTTCGTCATATATATTATTTTCATTTGATTTCTTTTACTAAAAAGTGATAGAGGGCGCCCACAGTGATCAGATCGGATCACATAGCACGCTAGTCTTGCCCCAAGACTGGTTTTACGTTTTTGGCCGGTGCATTGTGCATGTAGCAGAGGGCGCTATATTCACACGAGACGTCGTATGTAAGTGACTACGTCAGGCGCATAATTGTGTGTGTAAACAGCATTAGAGCACGGACGTGTACAATAAACGCTGGACTCGCAATGCCCTTAATCAGCTTATAGAGGTCATTGAATCCACTCGCGGCCATTTTACCGAGCCGAATACAAAGCTTTCCTGGTAATGCCCGCCCTTGTTCTTCCTGACGTCAATAAAAGGGAGCCAACCCACGCAAATTTTGTATACGGCTCAGTAAAATGGCCGCTGGTTGGTTTCTTCTTCATACAAAGGCGTTGCAAGTCCATGTTTTTTATACACGTCCGTGCATTAGAGTGAAAATCAGCGCACGAACCAACACGCGCGCATACTCCATTTGTTTGCACTACACTTTTTGGTTCGCAGTGACGTCACACTTTGGTACTCTATGGTCGAGATTGGGCGGCCTGTTCTCGTATGTTCACGAACAGCCCGATTTGTTGTTCGTGGGTCGGCCGCTCGAACGCCGGGAACAACTTGAAACAACCGGTTATCGCTGGTAGTTTATGGCATGCACATGCAACATGGCAGCGTTTATGCTTTAATTGGCTATGGAGGACGAGCGTTGTTACTTGCTTTGCGCCCTCTTGTGTGCACTTTTTACTGTGACTTCAGAAATCCTAACTTGAATCCGACAGCTACAGCTGCTGATTCGCCGCTGTTTGTATAAAGCGGCGAATCAGCTCATCTACCTAAACAGGTAACAGTCAATCAAATTGCTGGACTTGTTTTACGGCATTCATACCGCTACTACAATGAACGAGTCTACAAGTCTGACTACATGTACTTTGGTGGAAATTCCGTATACATTATGCAAGATCACGTCGTTCATATGCAATAATGAATGACTATAAATCACCGACAGGGGTCTGGTTGGCTTATCCTTCAAGTTGGACTTACTAACTGGTAGCACACATTTTACAACAGACCTTCTACCAATAAATTGTAATTTATGTGCGCATGCGCATAAATGGCATGTTGAGGCAAAAGCTTCAGCGCTTGAGCGACCCCGTGAAAATGTACAGGGGCACAAATTTCAATGTCATTTTCTCTCAGCTTATACACTTTTTCACTGTCATCTTCGGAAAACCATCAAAAATTATTATAGCTATCCGAGCGCAACGACCGTGTACTATGTATGCGAAGGGATGGCTGACTGGGGAAGAGAAACGTAAGCCTGACTTGATTCAAGTCAAGGTCAGCACTGTAAACCGGGCCGTTATTTTATGCTGGTACCAAGCGTTTCACACGTCTCTCCTTGGAGTTGGAAAACAAAGCGCCTCCTCTTGTTAAGGGGTGGCTATCGATTGACATGAGCATTAGGCTGTTTTCCAATACTCTTCACAATCAATGCCCAATAATAAATTGAAATACTGTGACATTTTGCTTATTTGCATCTTATTATTTTGACATTCCTGTGGCACTATTGGACTTGTTTGGGGCGAATAACTTCAAAGCTCTTCAAAACTGCAGATAAAAGCTGAGATTAAAGATCAATGTGAAAATTGGGAGATCTCCATGGCTAGTTTCTTTCTACTCCAATACTATTCAGCGCATTCTGAGATAAGTGGATATTTAGGGACTGATGCGTCCAAAATTGAAACGTTATTAGAGTATTCAAAATCTCACATAAAAGTGTCAGTCACGTGATATAATTAATGCAGCAGACACGCGAGACATATTTTGAAATTCGTGAAATTTGTTTAAAGTCATTTTCTTAGAAACAAAACAAAAGACGCATTCCTAATTTAACTTTCCACTTTATTTTAAAGAATGCAAACAAATGATGCGACTGTTACGTCGACCTGTCGCTTTTTTAATGATAAGGTACAACAACAAAGTGACAATTCACATAGCTTCACAAAACTTTTCTTAGTTTTGAAAGTGAGTGAAAATAAACATGTCTCCTCATTATTTGTGATTGGGCAATGAGTCAAAAAGTGCATTTTAGACTGTAAAATGATCCTAACTATATGCCATCGATATTTGAAAATGCCTCACAAAAACTTTTTCATTACCTTTTCTAACTAGATCTTCTCAAAAGACGCAAGTAACAAAAATAGAATTACATCTGAAAACCGAAGTTATTTCACTTGTAGGCCTAACGTTTGTCCTTGAGACAAAAATATATCGACTTTAGAAGGCAAATTCTTTATGTCCTCTATTTCGAATTCTTTAAAATTACAATGTAAAGGAAGTGCTTACAATGATGGGATTTCGTTTTCAAGTGTGCTCTCTGGCACTGGTGCTTCTTGAGGAACAATGAAAGTAACAAATTAAATTGACTTTTAGTCATTCAAAGGTTGATTTCTTGGCAATGTTTTTTTCTTGTTCTACGTGGAGTCAGGTGGTCACATCACGGGTGGACTTCTTCTAGGAACGAAGTATTGCACAACCCATGACGCAAGTCTCGATCAGCCAAGTTTTGTCTCAGCGAGACAGTCCGGTATGACAGGGAGATTATGGAAATTTTCCTGTCTCTCACCTCCATGGCATCCATGGCCATTGTCTTATCAATCTCCTCATCGTCTCCAGCGGAGTGCTTCTCGAAGACAGGCTCGACCACGTCGCCGCTTCGCTTGCGCGTAAACAAGCCGTTCGCCAGCAGGGCCTCGTCTATGGCCTCGGGAGTTCCCAGCGAGTAGTTGCGGTGCCGACCGCCCCGGTTCTGCCAAAACTGGCGAGTAGTCTTCTGGGCGCGTTTGATGCGCGCCTTCTGAACGCGCCATACCCCCTTGAAGACGATAGAAATCACGCTGAGGCCGATCAGAAAGTAGACCAGCATGCCGATCTTGTACAGCCAGTCCTGCTTGACTGTGGCCAGCCGGTCTTCCATCCCGTAGATGATGTCTCCGAAGCCGATGGTGCTGAGAGACACGAAGCTGAAGTATTGGGCGTCCACCAATGACCATGATTCCGTGTTGGCAAAGATGACGGCCGGAATCATGACCAAGAAAATCCAGAGAACCAGACAGGTTACCAGCACCCCCAATACTTTGCGGGTGCGCTGAGATTTCACGCAGGCGGCAGCCCGGTCGAACAGTCGGAAAGAGTGATGCCAGAGACTGTGGAAGGTATCACCGACCACTGACAGCATTTTGTAGCATAGAGGGATACCGAAGATAGCATAGAAGATACAGACAATCTGACCGACGGCTGTTATGGGCACAAGCCTTCCATACCCTGTGTTTTGTGAAGAGATAAACAAAACCCACTTTCAAATATCTGGATTTAAGTATCTCGTGATTCTGGTCCTATATGACCAACATGTAGGCCTATGGCGATCATTATAAGAATAGGCTTATGTGCTGATTTTACAAGATAAATGAATTTGCGGTTACAACCACCAACATGAAGAAAAAACATCTCAACCACCAAAACTTGAGACAATTACTTCAGGAAGGGAACATTCTACCTCCAGTCTACGACTGAAACACACGTCACAGGGCCACCACTTGGAGTTGGGCGAATCTGGCGTATGCGTAGCCTACTACTCATGAGGTGCGTGGACCCGTTACATGAATGCATTGGGCCACGCTGGTACATGAATTCCAAAATGTTCGTTGTGTGTGTACGCGTAGCTTGGTCTGGTCTGCCGTATTGCAGTACTTGCACCGTACGAGGGTTGGAGCGCCGTACGTGATGGTACACAATGGCGCGTTTGCCGTGGGTCCCGTGCGTGAGGCCTGATAATCTCCCTATACGACATAAAGCGCTGAGACCGCCTCGGGCATGGCTAATAAGACCTCTGTCTTTCTTTCAATGTATTTATATGAATGTTGAATTTCCCCATTCGTTTGTAAAGAAAATGTTTTAATCAAGTGGGAAGAGAAGAAAAAAACGACAAACGGTACTTTATAGCGACAGCACGGCGACATGATAGCTTGGCCGTGGAGGGTTGGAAATGGGCAGGGGGTTCCCCTACAAACAGCGGAAAAAAGGGGGGAGACCGGAAGAAATGAAACAAAAAATGAAAGGAATCTGTAATGACCGATTAAAAATAATCAAATTAACCCTTTCCCGCTGTAAACTCTCAGTACTAAGCCGATTCGTGCTCCCCCCCAGGAAAAAAATCCCACGACGCCCACGAGCTCGGCCAACATTCAAAAGAGCCCACCAACCTGTTGAACAGACCTGAAGCAGTGATATCAACATCTTACCTACGGTTGTAACGATGGTCGCCGCAAACACGACGGCATTAGACCAACTCCAAAAGCCAACCAACTGCCCGGCCAACACCTGGGAGGGGTACATCACACCCTTGGCCCTGGCTTCCGAAGCCCGGTCCAGGACAGAGAGCAGAGCGTCACTCGATAGACAGTCTGAGTGGTTGATCGCAAAAGGTATCAGGAACTTGAAAAACTCCTCCCGCTCAGCGGCCGCGTTCCCCTCCTCGAGTTTGTGAAAAACATACGCCCCCAGAAAGATGTACACGATGAATATTGGAATCAGTATCAGCGATTTCAACCAAGCCTTCATTTTGACAGCTTTCAGTGGGAGAGTTAAATGGAATGTTAATACGTATCCAGCTGATAAAACGGTCTAACTAAAAAAAAAAAGAAAATCTCGTGCTTGTGAATAGTTTTGGACTGAACACATTACATACATATCGCATAGAAGCCGAAGACCCGATCACAGAACCATTACATTTCTCAAAATATGCGGGTTCCTTTATGCTCTGGTTTGCAATGGTAGACAGTCAAGTTGAGAGTATATACCCTTCATGAGTTGTCTCTGTGCAGTGATATTCAACCTCATCAATTCATCCAAAGATGGGTGTTGTGACACAAAATGGAGGTCAATGGTTTCGGTTGAGATAATTTCTGACAGCTTTATGTATTGACAAAGCGAATGTAACTATACAGTGTGCGTTTTCATTTTGTTTACACGAAGGATATCAGACCCCATAAATTGGGCAATTGTTCTTCGTTCAAAAAGATATTTTATCCAGGAATTTATTTTTGAAAGTGGCGGAGATTGCCGTGATAATGGCACAGTGGTGGCAGAGAAATGACAGCTACAAACACGTGACAAATGACGAATACAAAAGGGACTTTGGGATCAGACTCAGCATTCTCCCAACCTGGTGGAATCATATCAGTACAATACTCAAATCTCTCTGTCAACCCTAACGGCAAAATAACGACGTCATTACACCTGTCAACTTTGAGGGGATCGACGAAGCATCTTCGCCCCGTCGGCCCTGACTTCATTATATGAAAGTTCATGCCTGCCTGTCATGCTTTATCTGCACTCAGTGAGTGCGGCACACGTTAAGTATCCAGTGGCATATCATGTAGGGCGGGTATAGGGGGAACCCCCTCCCCCAATATTGTGTACCAAGTGCCTTTTGCATTGAACGGCGGCAGAACAATACTTTTCAAGGGAGGGGGCAATTGTGAGTCGTCCATAAAAAGGCCTATCCGTTAAGCCCCACTCAACAACTGGGGGGAGGGGGGGCACTGGGTTGCCTGTTTGTTTTCTTCGATGCCCTTTTTATTTCAGTGTAATAGTCTAAAAATGTTCTCGTTCCAAAGATGTCCCGGGCCCTCTTCTAGCTGCAGTACTTTGCAATATAAGTTTCCTTTTCCCCATATTAAAGTAACTTAGGCGCCCTTATTCAAAAGTGTAATAATTTTCATTAATACCGCACAGAATGGCAAAGCACTGTTTTTTGTCCGATAAAGTTGGCTTTGAAAGAGCAGCAGCGCCATTAAAAGATGGTGTTAGACGACTGGTGAAACAAACGGTCTATTTTTCAGCGGTGATGTGGACTGAGTGCTACTTTTTGTATTAATTAAGACGTATTTTCTGCAGTGAATTTTCTTCGAAGCTTTTTTGAAACTGTATGTTCCTGTTCAATGTGTGAAAACTACGTTCATCCCAATTTAGGGTAAATGCACTAGACATTGCACTTTTTAATATATTTAAAATTATCTGTGCATTTCCTGAACAACTGAGGGCGCTGTTTTGATGTCATCCAGGGAAGATTTGTGTAAGATTTCTCCTCAAATTGTAAACCAGAATTTACTCACTGGAAACGTGTCTCAGAAGAGATTTGTTGATTGCTAGCTTAGTGATAAGTACGTAATATAAAACAGTAGACAAAAATAATAACAGACAAAATTTAGTCTGACAAAAGTCATATACGAGCAGAATTTTTTGTGTACAAAGCGATGTAATATCGAGGTTTCGGATCCCTGGGTGACATCACAGTTTTGCTCATGAATGTGGGCAACAGAAATATGTATTAACATATAAATCAAAAAGGAAGGAAAATACCGTTTGACATAGTGAAACACAAATTGAAAGTGAGGTTGACTGAGACAGGTGTGTCGTGAACGCTTTGCAAGCTACCCTTCGAAACACTTCCAATCAAGATGACCTTGTTATACCATTCCTCTCAACCCGCATTTTTTTGTCTTTCCTTTTTGCAAGAAGAAACTGCAGCATTGTACAATGGATATATGCATGTAGCTCAGTTTTTCTGTGGGGCAGGTATATATATAATGGCACTTGAGAAAAATGGTTTTATTTTAATCAAATCCTAAACTCTCACTCAATTGGGCCTCTCAAGCGCAAGGACAGAAAGGAAAGAATCACATTTTATTACTCTGATCTCGACAATGATCAATCACTCGCACGCACGAACGACAAGGCCTTGATTCGTCGTGATCATGAAACCCTGGAAGAAGTGCCTGCTACTCCTCGCCGCCTTCTTGGCCTACTTGTTCGCCGGTGCCTTCGTCATTATTCTGATAGAAAGGGATGAGGTAACCCGGGCCCAGGAAAAGTTCTTCGGCGAGCTGGGCGCCTTCGTTCAGAGCCACTATGCCTGCGGTGCGACACCAGACGAGGTGATAGCGTTGATGGAGAAGGCAGGAGTTGCGTATTCGAGGGGAGCATTCTATTCGGAGATGGCCAGCAGTCACAACGAGCTACTTGCGGTCTGGTCATGGCCGAATTCCATTCTTTTTGCATCTAGCGTTGTCACAACTATTGGTGAGTACTGCTAAAGCGTTATCTTTGTTAAAAACGAATTTAGCAAATACAAATTTCATCGATGAATGACCTTGGCCGAAAGAGGACGAAACACAAACATATTAACAGCATGTGATACCGACGTGATCTTTATCTAGTATGCACTTTATAAACTGAAAACCTCAGCTGCATGTGTTAAGATTTTACTTGCAGGGAGGGAGCGTCATTTGATTTGTCATAAAAGAAACTTCCCCAACGCTTTTAATTCCCGAGATGAATAAAAACACATTATGATGTGGACGACACGTCTATTCACGGTAAACGTGAATCTTAATCAGATCGTAATCAGTTTTATTTATCTGCGGTTATTTGGACCCATTGCATGCTTGCCGCGAAGAGACGTTATCCTTTCTTAAAAAAAAAAAGTGACAACCGTAGCTATGGTACGGTAACCAGTAAAGGCTAGTTCAAACTTCGGGTTCGGGGTCGAAGAGAAGCAATTCGACATTACGGAATATTTGCGGAGAATTTTGCTTGAGTCGAAATGTGTTAGCTTTTGTGATTTAGAAGCACGAGTAGTCGATCTGACGTCACGGTTTTGCGTTGCTGCTAGCCAATTGTGAATCAGACTGAAGACGTTCCCATATTCCCACTAAAATGTTATAAATGTTGCTGTGTTTCAACTGTAGTAGATTCCTCGACGTTTTACAACGTGAGTTTTTTCTCCTGGCAGGCTATGGTAGATTGGCACCCAAAACTGTTGGTGGGCAGGTTTTCTGCCTGTTCTTTGCAGTTCTTGGGGTACCGCTGTGCTACGTCGTCTTCTCCATGGTGGGCGACACTTTCAACGCGCTCTGGAAAAGGTTTACCCGGTGCTCTGATAAGTGCTTAGAGGTGATCAGGTCAAAGAATGCCCGACGGTTTCTTCTGGGTGCAATCACCCTCATGGGACTGTGGATCCTTCTGGTTCTCCTACCTTCCGTCATCTTCACCCATACAGAGCCCTGGGAATGGTGGCGCGCTCAGTACTTCTGCTTCGTCTCGCTCAGCACCATCGGCTTTGGGGACGTCATCTACGGCCTGGAGAGGGAAGGCGACTCCTACGCCCTGGACTGGAGCTACAAACTGGGCATCTTGGTGTACTTTTTCCTCGGCCTAAGCTTGATCTCCATCGTCTTCAAGGGGGTCTGGCACTCGCAGAGGAAGAATCTCAACCGCGCCAAGGCCAGAATCCGCAGCACAACACGTGGTCTTCGGAGCCGCACATTCAACCTGGGTCCCCATTCCGACAGACACACTTTCCTCTCGTCGGCGCACCGGCACGACGTCTTGGACCCTGTCGGTGTGATGGATGCCTTGGGGAAGGAATCGTGGAAACAGGGCGTGGTTGGAGTGTCTTATCGGATCATCGAAAAGAATGATGCAGGCGGCAGCTCCTCGGGTTATTCGGACACAGTATTAGAAACAACGGTTTGATCATGTTCAGGAGCACTAACTAAACATTTTCATCTCGCAATAAAAGGCTGGAAGAAACGGCACAATGAATGTGAGCTAAACCCCTGAGAGCCCCAAGCTGGACCTAGAGAGCAAGGGTGCAATTTTCCTAGCAACAGGCTTCTGTGGTGGGAACTACACCTCACTGGTTCACAAATGACTACGCAATGCATACGTTACGGTCGCGTCGCTGGCGCTCCCAACAAAATGAATACTCCCCACCAACCTGGCTCTTTTCAACATATGGTTTTTATGCTCAAGGCGGATGGACGAATCCTGTGACGTGGTGATTTCTTGAAGCAAAATACAGCCGTGGAAAATGATTTCTAAGATTTTTGGTCCCCTGCTAATAAACTATTATACACAACAAATAAATGAACAAAGGGTCTACTTACATGTATCCTTACGGAGCAAGAATAGTCATTTATAGTCACGAAAGGATTGGTTTGTAGACGCAATGGTGACTGGCTATAGGCCTACATACAAAAATGGGTTTGGCTTCAATATCACCGGAGACAGGTTTTCAGCGGTCCAAAAGAAAAAGGCGAGATAAAAAAAAATTGAGAAATAAAGTTTCTCAAAAAATTAAACACACATTAAAACGTGTTAGCGTTGACTTTAAATACAAAGTTTAAAACGCGAAGAGTAATTTTATATATAATATGTTCGCATCTCATTATGCTGGAAATTATTAATTCAGACCAGATAACAGGTTCTTTATTTGATATCGAGAAGTATTTTATTATAGCTTTATCACTGTAAATTTTATCAAGTGATATATGTTTTGAAGACGAGTGATTACTGAAATTTATAACAATCTGAAAGGAATTTGTTTTATATCGGCTGTCTAGAGTAGACTATACATTAATAAATTTGAATCTTTATTGCCGTTTGTTCAGATCCCAAGACGACTCTCTGTCAGGATGATTCGTCATCACCAGTTTTTGAATTCGTGTCTTATTTTGAATGTTTATGATCACACTCGCAAAATGCTTGATCATTTTTGAATTTCGAAAGTGAAATTTAAATTTCGGCTAATTTTACTTGACCTACTCGACAAATCTTTTGGGAAATTATCGTCCAGAAAATTGTCATCCTTTTGACCGGCCCCGAAAAACTCATTCTGCCTGATTTGAGCTATGCTTGCTTGCGGGTAGGTTAGTGCTTTCGAAAATTTCGATCCATACGGTTTGCTTCAAAGTCCATTCCCTTGGCATATTGAAGTGGAATCAACCCGCATAAACTGGTTTTTGATGTCACTGACTGTTGTTGAAGGCGATGCACTAACATTTGTCCTTGTCCTCTAGGCAAAAACGATATCATACCAGTCGTTTGTAAATTTCTGTTTGTAAAACGTGATTTTCTGAGATCGTGGTCTGTTACATGCCCACTAAACATTAAAGAAATGTAAATTTCAGAGGTATCTGTTAATCAAGTATTTAAAAGCTCATTAGTTTTCCGATGAATAGTGTTATATAATACGTTTCTGCTGGGATGTTGGAGAATGATGTAGTATGATATGACCATAGGCCCATTTCATTTAGTAGTGCAGTGATATGAACACGAAAATAGTCTTTTACGGTTGACATTCGATTTTTCTGCAAAGCTAACATGATGCACCATTTGGCAGACGATAAAAACAGACCAGTGTTCCTTAGGTATCTAAATATTTTTCTGTGTTAATAGTAATTGTCAAACCTTAAATCCACGTACCTCACCCTGACATGAAAGCGTATAACATATGCACAACATGTTTTAATAAACGTGTCAAAAATTCGTAAACCAAAACAACTTGGTTACTCGATAGCACGTGTGTGCATCGTGGCCGTATCCACACACTTGAAATTTCCGTGCAAGACAACTGTGCCGTTGAGAAATTTATCCCCAGTCTTCATTGGATGAAACATGTTGCGAAAGAAACAGAGTTTATTGTGTAAAGTGTACAATGTGCTTGTCTTAGATGCTCTGGCATAAGCGTATATATGAATCGGCCGGTAGCAGAATAGACAATATGGAACTTGATCACTACATTTTAGTTGGTGAATCTTTTTAAGCGGCCAAAGTTGGCTTTGCAGGATACAAATTGTGTTCTTTTTGTGTATAAAAAACTGCAGCAGGAGAGTTTTTTGTTACATAAATCGGCGTGAATGAATAAGACATCTGTAAAAACAAAATAATAATATGAAATATCGATTGTATAAAACCAGGGAACGACACAATCACTCGGAAAGTAATGCAGGACACAGTTAATATGGGGCAGAAAACGAGAATGAACTTAATTAATGTGCAGCAGCAAGGCAGTGGGGGGGTGTCTCTCCGACCCTTACACGAGGGTGAAAATGTAACGAGTATGAATAGCAAAAGGGAAATGGTAGCAAAGGAGAATCATGAGATATCGACAAGGTGAGGTAGCAAAGGACAAAGGTGGGGGGGCTGTCTAAGGGGGAACGGGTGGGGAGGGAGACTGTTGGGAGAGAGAGAGGAGGGGGAGGAGACAGAGAAGGGGAGATGATAAAAGAGGACTGACGAATAAAAAGCTGGTAGCAAATCATTATTAACCGAGGTTTCAAAAATGCTATCCAAACGAGATAACAAGTATAAAATCCCTTAGTGTAAGCCTACAGGAAAGGATCTTATAACCTAAAGGGAGATCATAGATTACAGATTAAGAAAATGTTTTAGTTCCAGCATTAAAACGGAATAGGGATTAATTTTACTTCCGGGTTTTTCCCTTACACCGACGTGCATACATGCATAGGTGCATGTACATGTACATGTACATGTCCACAAAAACGATGCCCGCGCACACGGTAAAAGTATGCGCACACGGTCACCGCATAACGTGCTGGTGTACAGCCTGGTTTCCGTATCAACGTAAAAGAAACGCAGAGAGCAACGCGATCAAGACGCAAACTGCAACCTAGACATTATGGAAACATGTTAAACGGAGGTATCGCCGATAACCCACGCATAACGCAAACCAGCCCCAGACGGATCGACAAAGTTGAGCCCAGTTCAACTTTGCCGACTGTCTGCGTTGAGTCGCTGAGAAGGCCTATACAAACACGCACGCAGGAATAACGGGCGTTCAACGATGTTTCTCCCACAGTTCACATTTTGCCCATTTTGTCCCTGCTACTAGAATATGCAGCCCCAATCGTCAACATAATAGCTGACCATTAACAAATCACATAAAACTGGAGTATCAGTTTGGCTTCAAGAGGCAACATTGTCACTTAAAAAGGCATTTCTTTGGCGAACATTTTCCAAGTTTCGACGGCCATTTTGTATATTTTTTTGGTGGAATGGCGTAGCGTAGCGTTTCTTCCGCGAATGTCTCGGTGTCGTTTTCTTGCGGACCGTCTGTGTTATTTACAAACGAAACCAATTATTACACACAAGTAGATTGAGTGGAATAGAACGGTCCGATTGGGAAGCATTTCATACAGTTGGCCGTTCGCGTTTCATGAAAGTTCATGAAATCTCAAACGAGTCCTATGTTCGGAAGAAAACAAAGTGGCTAGAAATGCCCACTGCACAGTTTGGAGCTTGTCGGTCCTGACCATTTGGCTCTGGTCAGTCTGACTTTCGATGTCTAAATTCCGCTTTGGTTGGATACTTATGCAGGCTTGTCCCATCTTTATACGTGTTACCGTAGCCTTTGGCAACACATCTACTCGGTATATTTTCAAGATGTATTTTTTTGCGTTGGGGAGATGTTAATTTATATAACGGG
>NW_019091516.1:408331-491678 GCF_001949145.1 Acanthaster planci | reverse complement strand
CTAATGCAGACGTCTTAACCACTCGACCACCGAGCTGGCCGGGGTCGGCTGGCCGGTCCGAGTCACGTGAAAGAGCGGGTACCGCGAACTATTTTCAAGATGTATTTTTGCTCGGTATAATCTGTAAATACCCAAATATTGGACTGAATTTTGTGGACTCGACCCAAGACAAGCATAAATGCGTTAGCGACGTGCGACGATGTCTTCTCAAATGTACGGGAACGTTTCGCCTAAAACTTAAAACTTCTCGTATTTATTAATCGCATTAATTAATCAAATCAGCAACTTTCACATTTTGGATATCGTTTAAATACGAACAATTTTCAATTATAACTAATAAAAACCCCCTTTCATGGACCTTCAATTAATCACTTTCGGTTTTGTCATAACTGTTTTCCCCTTTGATTTAATAATAAAGTCATCCGAAAAAAGTTAACTAAATGGCTGATCTTAGGATAAGTAAAGAAATGAACAGAATAATAATTCAAATAACTAGGCCAAACCACTGAACGCAATCAATTTTACACTCGAGATAAGTGGAATTGATTTCAAAATTTTGTGTTTTCCAAAAGAAAAAAATGCGACTGGAGAGTACTGTTGCGCAATGAATGATTTAAGTAACCAACAAACTGAAACGTTTTGATGATAAAATATTCAAAAGAGAACATGGGAAAGTTACAGGTACCAATAATCTGCTTTTACTGCTGGTGTAGCTATGTGAAACACAACACAAAGGAATGTACCTGCAACCCCATGTAACGAGGCAAAATTTATACCAGTCATTATGTTGCTAGGCCTATTGTCTGCGCGTATCCTTGTATAACTAATGGAGTTAGGACGTAACATCTCCCTAAAAAAACAGATTTGGATGCAGTCTATGCTCTGGATCGTGGTCGCACCTAACAGATATCTTTTAGGTGACGTAAGCGAGAGGATTGCCTTTGCGCTGCTTCGTATGAAACAAAAAAGATCTCAGAATTTCATACTTCCTGAATACTGAGTCACAATTGAAGTGACGAGAGCACGGGGGAAGGAAATTTCATCGGCAGCAAAATGGCAAACAATGGATGACGGAAAGGTGACATTTCAGATGATTTCTACCCAAAGTAGAGTTTTTATTTCAATTCATCCTTTCTTTCTCTTTTAGTCCCCTTTTTGTTAAAATCTAATTTATTTCCTTTAATTTTAATTTTTTTGGGAGAGGTGGGAGTACCACCTCTGCCCCCCTCGCGACGTCCATGTCATTCACGTCATATAAAAAGTCTGGACGGGGGACGGGTACGGTGCTTTGGTATCGACTAAAGCGACCAGCAACTATCTTAGCCGGGGCCGTCCATAAAGCACGGGCCCTACGCATAAGGGGGGGGGGATTGGTGCCGTTGCGTACACTATGGGTACAGGGGGTCAAGCCAGTACGTACCCTACGCAAACCGAAAATTGGCCTGCAATTAATCTTCATCATAGGCCTATTAATAAACTTTTTCATACAAATAACTACCGCAATCAGCTTTTGTGCGTCAAAATTCAAACACAGTATTCCCTACCGTCCACATCGCCATTTATCCTTCCATACCATGCAAAGCCCATTATTAGTAAACCGCAACATTACTCATATCACAAAGACCGGCAGCGTCTTCCAGGATTGTAGAGTGCGCATGCGTACAGGGGGACGGGGTGGAGCCACTGCGTACGCCATGCGCACAGGGGAAGGGGGGGTCTGAAAATATGGCTTTTGGGCGTACATATACATGTACGTAGTTTATGGACGGCCCCTGTCGAGTGCATGTTATGAAGGTGATCGTCCGCTTGTAGGCCACTGCTGTTATTATTGTCACGAACGATTTGGTTAACAATGGAGTGCAAGCTTTTGTTTTATTGGCTCCTTATGATTGCCGCCAGTGGCTTCAATGACGTAATTATGTGGGCTAAACAAGGTCCTAGCTATACTTTATGACGTCCGTGGTTCATGTCGCTAGGAGATCACGAGGCAGATCGTTAATGAATTTCGATCAATCCACTGATCTCTATGCACTGGATAGGCAGCTCTGCTCTGCGAATTAAAGCGACTGCGCGGCCATCTTGGGCTATTCAATACAATATGGCAGTTTCCATGTCACACGACGAACATCTAACAAAAGAAACAAGTTCACAAACAATGAGCGTCCACTGTTATTGCAGCGCGCTTCTTTTGTTAGATGTTCATAATGTCACCGGCTTTAGAGCACCGTGCATGAATGCACTTAGTGCATGAATGCACTTAGTGAATGGACTGAAATTGGAGGGGAATTACATGTACACGTATATTGAATATCCTAACATGGCCGTGCAGTCACTTCAATTCACAAATAGGCACTTACGCTGAGTTGCCTATCCAGCGTACAGAGATCAGTGGTTCAATCCCGTCGGTCCTCTGTAGCGCCTCCTAGTGTCAATTTATATTCAGCACTCCCTTACCCCATTTGTGACGAGTCAAACCGTAAGCACACCCTGCCAGGGGTATGGAGGTATATATCCCCCAGATGTTTGTCCGTGGGGATGCGCTATTGAATCCTCCCCCACTGTCATGTTTCATGGTGAGAGAAACATTAATGGGGATAGAGCCTGAAAGTAAAAGATCACGCGGCAAGCTTCCGGAACCCTTGCGCGGTTTGCCGATGAGGATTTTCCTATCACGTTCGATAATGTTTGGAAGAATAATTGCTTATTGAAACCACCCCATGAAATACTCATGTTGGATTTTTACCTTTGTCTTCCTCAATTAATTTATTTTGGAAAAGTCACATGGATATGGGTAAAAAACGAATTTTATTGACGACCTTTCACGGAGTCCGGCGTCTCTCACTCGTCGTGCTTTCTTGAAAACGAGATTGTACAACCTTGCAAGGATTGACCTACCTGCAGTCAATGGGTTCCAGATTCTGTTGATTTGAAATCACGCAGTTGTTGTCAGCAAAGGTTAAATAAAATATTCCAATCTTTCGTAAAGTAGAATAATGCTTTGTTTATTACCGTATAAATAAATTCGGCTCTTACACAAAGACGAGCATAAACTTATAAATCGTTAATGTGCATCTGCGTACGAGACTGCCTCATGTATTTTAGATTTTCGGAAGTTATGGGTCAATTTTTGGCAGGACATTTCTCTTTTAAATCAGGTAATTTTTCGGTTTCTATAAATTGATATACTGGCAAATGTTTTTCTAAGCCCTTTTCCCAAGTAGGATTTTAATAGAAGAAACTGAAAAAAGAAATATTACAAATTCCAAAGTCTTTGAACGTTATTTGTGCTATCCAAGGCTTCCGGAAGCGCGCCATCGGGGGTCAACTTTCAGGCTCTATTACACACAATTTTTCGGACTTATCAACATCCAAAATGTAGTCTATTGCACTCAACAAGGAGGATAATTTAAAAAGACACAACGATGTCGTTTTGCTGGAAGATTAGGAATACGATTCATATTACGGATACACATGTATATCGGTATCACGAATATTGCCCCCATGGCGTCAAATGGTGTCAGTATCCCCCCCCCCACACTTTTCAGGTTACCAGTAAGTCATCCTCCCACATTATCCATCCCCCATTTCGTTCAAAATTTATGCCACTAACGCAGAACCCATTTTTCGGAGGGATGGGGGTCTTTTAGGGAGAGGGCAAAATTTTGGAATTTTCAAATGTAAATGTTGCCTTTTTTGAGGAGGGAGTTTTTGTGCATTTGTCTGATTTGGAAAGAAGGAAAAGGAAATGAACTATTAAAAAAACTCACCCTTCCTTCATGTTTGGCTCTTGTTTTTTTGGGGGGGGGCATGGCCCCCGTTGCCGCCCCCCCCCCAATTAACCTCCCTCTCCCTGATCCACCTGCCTCCACCCCAAACATTGCCTGCAGATTTGGGGGAGGGGTTTGTGTTGCATGTCGACCTTGATAACTCGTTGACTAAACACAATGAATAGGAAACCCAACTTCTTTGATAACCCAAAGGAATAAAGTGTACCCTTTCGAGGTCGGTTCATACTTCACGCAAAATGGAACACCTCAACGCAAATTTTTGACGTCATATCTTAATATTTGCGCTGTTAATTCGCAAAATGTGGATACATCTGAAACTCGAGCAAAACTTTGCCACAAATCTCTCGTGACGTCAAATTCCTTTCACTTCCACATCTGCCTGTGATATAATATGGCATGACGGATGTTAAACTACCCTTATTGTTCATGCGCTCTGTTAAAGCCAGAAACACGCTCAAGTGAACACTACCGCAAATATGTGACGCTACAATAAATTGAACACATTCACATTCTTTGAACAGTTGAACACATTCAACTCAGCGAAAGTTCGCTGCAAATCTTTCATAACGTCCAGTTTGCTTCGCTTTCGCATTCGCGTTAGGTATGAACCGGCCTTATAGTTGCACCGTGTTCAAAGAGTGTATGATTCAACATTAGGCCTACAATTTTGCCCTTGCACTGTCTTTCGCACCAGGTAGAAATGACCTTTAAGGCAAAATGCATGGGGTATATCGCGGCTGCATAACATCTAAACAAACATCCTTGGAAAAATCCTGGTCATACTCGTATATACTGAAAGGTTTTTTTTTCAGAACCAAAATGACGAGACGTCGATCTTTAGCTGTGAGCATCATGATTAGGATAAACGACTTCCTGCTCTGTTATTAATCTCTCCGCTTTAGTGATAAAAAGGTGTAATGTTACTTTGTTTAATTAACTGTTAAAATGTCATATTGGCCACTGCTCCTTCAACTTTGTACACATGTTTGCAAACTGATATCAATACAGCGTTTAGAAAAGTATGCAACAATTATACCAGGTTTTTGTAGTGCGAATGATAAATTCAGTGACAAGTATAAAAAGCCCCCAGTGCAATGACCCCCTTGTATCTTACAAAATGAGTAGTTTATTGTTTTGAGTACAATATGTACTTTTAAAATTGATTTTGCAACGTGCAATCCTCTATGCCGTTCTTCAACAAATATAAGTCTTGTACAAATAACACCAGTTCTTAAATGATATTAAACAACTTAAATAAAAAACTTGTATGAACTTTCAAAAATTCGTATTGTCTGTTTTCCTGCGGTGCAGCGTCACTGCAACGGAGCTTGGTTACAAACGTGCCGCTGGACTCCGCAGGTCACTGCCATATATCACCCCGTCAAATGAAGACTGAATCTACTCAAAAGAGGAGAGCTATGTACATATTCTACTGTGAAAAATCAGGAACGTACTATGAAACACCAAGAGCCACAACGCCCAGGCCTTGGGTCTCTGGTAATAATTCGTTCATTATTTTCCACTGGTCTGCATGCTCAGTCCACATCAGCGAGAATGTCTGAACTTCGCCACACCAGTCTTTAGCACTGATGAACGAATGACCAAGCTCGCTGAATGAAAACTAACTCTTCATTCTTGAGGTTACTTCACGCCCTAGACAGCAAGGACCATTTCAGTTCCGTGGTTTACTGTAATGCTCTGGGGTTGCAGACTGCTATATGTGATCTCTGCTGTACTGTATAGCCTAGCCGCATTCATGCGCGAGGACTCTGCGTCGTGCACATTGAGATGGATAAAATGAGACAGTTTCAGAAGCAAGTGCTAGTTTGTAGTTTCTGGTTTGAAGATGGAATGACCATGCCTGGCTCTACCCGTACATCTACTGCCGCAGCCCTCGAGGGGTGTGACCAAACATAGGGACAGGTTGTGGATTCCAACCTCCTGTTGGAGGTTTGTGTTAAAACAGCGGTGCAGGGGGGGTCATTCTCATTAAGTTCCTGTTAGTGACGAAATGAGTCTCCAGTACTGAGGGAGGGATATTGCTGCAGAGCAGGTCCATGTCATTACCCTGGTTGGTTTTAGGCAGCAAGATATTGCTCTGCGTGAAGTGTCTGAACTGTCTGCCTCTAAGGTTTCTTTAAAGCAGCTCTTGCTGAGCAAGATCTGCGATCTGACAACTAACGGAATCCAGGCGTGTTTAAACAAACTGACGGATACAAACCGACCCGACTGTACACATTTTTCTTTTTTTTTACAAAGGAATGCATTCTGTGCAAACATCAACTCCTCTGATTTCAGTGAAAATTAAAAGCAGTTCATTGTTTAAATTATTACGAAGTCCCATTTTCGGCATGTTAAATTACCTCCGTTACAGGCACCTGAGGGCGCTAACTCCCGACTCACTTCACGTTAATAATTATGATTCACGCGCAATTGTGTAGTTTTCTGTATACACAGTTAAACCAAATGTATAACATACTAAAAAAAAGTTTGCTCATTAACTCACAATTATTATGTCGAACAAAAAAAGAAAACTCTTAAGACAGTTAACAATTTAAAATCAATTATTAATATAAAAACGAACAAAAGCATTGACTAAAGCGGATATGAACTTTGACCTCCAAAGCTCAATCTTAACTATCGCTATACCACTCCTGAAATGTCCAGACAAAACTGAAAAACAGTGGCAATGTTTTGTGGAGGTAAGGAAATTTGCTTCCAGTCTTTTAGATTTTTGTGTGACGTACAAAGAGGTCCAATAATACTTCATTCTTGTTAGCAAAATTAATCAAATTCTGACGGTTCTTCTCACTTTTAAAACCATCTTTAGAATTCATTGTAATACATTCTAGTGCTTGGTGTAGAAACACTAACCTACATAACAATTGTATATCACGCGTAAATATGAGAATCCCTTTTATGTTATCCCAAATATAGTCTTTGGTAAATTAATTTAATTAAAAAAACAATGTTCTCTGATGAATATTATCCGCTCGTGCACGGGTTATTCAGTTTGATTGTCGCATGTTTACCGTTGCACTCCTGAGCATGCTCAGTAGCTAGCTGGTGTTCCTCTTGCTGCTGATGCGGCTGGTGTTGTTGCTGGTGTAACTGCACCAGTCTCTTGGCCGCAGTCTTCGCCTTCCACTTGTTAATTTTGGTCTGCTGTGAGGCCATGAAGCCTTTGATGGCCACAGATAGAATGCTGAGCCCTATGATGAGATAGGCCGAGGTACCCAGCTTATACACCCACCTGGAGAGAGGGGTCAGAGCCGGGTTCTCGGCCGGCACGAAATCCCCGAAGCCTATGGTGCTCAGGGAGATGAAGCAGAAATAGTGAGACTGGAAGAAGTTCCAGTGCTCCAGGTAGGCGAAGGCAATTCCCGGTAAGGCCACAATGAGGACATACAGACAGATGCAGATGATGACAACCTCGACCACGGTCCGGGCGTTACCGGCCTTGACGTGCTTGGTGCACCGTCGAATCAGACCGTGGCAGGGTCGCCAACATCCCTGAAACGTATCACCTACCGCGGAGAGAAGCCAATACGTCAGCGGGATGCCCACCAGTGCGTAGAACATGCAAACAACCCGCCCGATGGAGGTCTTTGGTGCCAAATTACCGTAACCTGAAAGAAATAGTTGAAAGGTTCATACCTGTTCGATTTCTTATTGGCTTTTTCTTCCTCTCTTTCATTTCTTGAAATTGTAGAGCACACGTAAATGCCAAAAGTTACTGAGCGTATGGAGTTATGTATACACCAAACCGTCGGAAAAATATCACCCTTTCAAACGAACACAATAACGCATCCTTTGGAAGCATAAAATAAAATCCTAAGCTTAAACTGTAATTTTCAGCGCTTTAAATTAAGTAGAAATTTGCACTGGCAATAACGATGGTATATAATGATGAACAAACAAACCTGGTATTATAACGCAACAAGGAAAGCCCGATTATGCCCTCTGTTTCTTATTTTGCTCTGCAATACGGAGAACTATTTTGTAAAAAAGTGATACTGACTTACCGATAGTGGTCACTACAGTGGTTGTGAAGAACACAGCACCAGGCATGTCCCAGACAACCAAGTCCCTATCGTTGGTTGGGTCGCTGTCCAACTTGAAGGCCCCACTGAGTAGAGCCGTCTCCACCGCCTGGAAGAGTTCCCGGAGGTCGTCCGCAGAGACGCAGGTGTGGTTCTCCAAGAAATCCTCCACCTCCCCCAAGAAAACGAGCTGGGCCTCTTCGTTGGCTCCCAACTCCAGGAATCGGAATACCACCGCCCCGAGCAAGAGGTAGATGAATAGTGCCAGCATGAGCACCAGGGACTTTTGCCACAGTTTCATGGCTTGGTGAGGCTCTGATGTCATCTGCTGTGTACGGACCCAGGAGACAATCCACCAGTCTCAGCGATAGGTGGTAGCCATTTTGGATTGCGGTAAGATGCCCGTTAAAGTAAGCGCTGCCGATATCTGGGTAAACTTTCGCTAATGCAGGCTTCAGTGGAAAAAAAATGACGAATTCAAACATTCGAATGAAGGAAAGGAAGAGACAATTTTTCTTTTCTCACTGTTTTCAGTAAATGGGACTCCATGCCCTAAACATCATTCCTTGATGTCAAAGAATACTGCATTTTCAAGCATTTTGACAAGTGTTCTTTCTCTGTTGTAAACCGTCACAAGCAGTCAACCACAAAATGGTTCCACGAAAGCAATCAACTACCAGCATGTTGTTTCAACAGACCTGCGCACATGTCAGAACCTCATAAGCTCAAGGATTTCTTGTTGGTCGTTGTTTTCTCTGTCAGTATTTCACGCTGGTGTAATACGTTTCGTGCCGCAGGTATTAAAGTCCTTAGTTTCGATGCCGGTTGAGCATTTTGGAGAGGTTGGCATGGGCTGGGAGGGTAAAAATCCATTATAATTTTGCAACATATCCCCAGATATCAAGTAGTTAAATTAAAGCGTCTCGGCATATCCCGTCAAAATGCTGGTATTGCCGGCATTTTTACTGCTTATAACGCCTTCTGCAAATGCATTTAGTCGTCGGTGTTAACGGCCATATTTTGAAACCACTGCGGTTGCGAGTTGAAGATAAGCATAGGCGATTTCATTCTGGTGCAAATGGTAACAATTTAAGCTGGAGCCTTTAAAAAAATCCAATTTGTACTCCGTTAGCCGAATCGTGAACAAAGCGAAGCCAAAGATGGCGGACAACAAAGGACGTCAAACAGAATGCAAATGATGCTGTCTGCTTCAGCCAGGTCACAGTTTGCGTCATGTTTTGAGTTTTTAATTCCACGCCATTAAGTAACTGGAATGAAAGCTATCGTCGGTACCTTGGGTATAATTTATTGTAATTTTTTTTCACGAAGGAGAGATATGGGGGATTAAATCCTTATTCACGAAGTCCTTATTAGAAAAAGGTATTTTAAGAGCAGAGGTCCGTAAAAGTCCTTGTGCATTTCTTGCATTGAAGGAAAATGGAAGAACAGATGAATTTTGTCTTGGATTACTAAATAGTCAAAATGATCATGAACACATCGTACTGCAATATGTAATATCAAATAGCTTTTTCTCCAGGTTCACTGTTTTTCATCGAAATTAAATTCATCGTGTGATTTTTTTTCTCTCCTGGCGTTCCTCCTGTTAAGGTTTTTTATGTGTGGAATTCTTGAGATGCGGCTTTGCCTTCAGTTTGAGCCTTTGCACAATAGTTTTCTATGGTGTTCTACAACTGCCAAAACTGCGTCGTTTCGTCCCGTCGCCCCAACGCCATGACGCGACACTACAACGGCTCCGTTGCGTCCCGTCGCATCGTGGCGTCGCCTCCTTTCTCGTTACTTTTACGCTGTGATTAATGCATCGCGTCGTGCCGCCGTGGCATCGCGTCGTGCCATCGCGTCATGCTGTTTCTTGATGCCGTCGCGTCGTGCCGGCTAATCTCGCTGTCGTATCGTGCCGCCGTGACGTCGCGTCTTCCCGTTGTATCGTCGCGTCGTGGCGTCGAGGTGACGGGACGATGGGACGCAATTTTGGCGGATATAGAACACAATAATTTTCTTTCTTCAGCATTCAATCACTAAGCAAACTTTACGAGCAAACTGCTGCTTGGAGATCGCGTGATTAAGTTTAACCGGCCTGCCTGATTTTTAAAGTCAAATTACCAAATTAACTTAATTTGAAATAAGGCACAAAACTTGAAATTTTAACTTTTGCCCACTGGGAATCATTTTCAAGTGGTTGATTTAACAGGCTTAATTAAAAGGAACATCAGTAAAAATCTGACTTGTATATAAAAGACTACCGAACGGAACACCAAGTACAACAAACTGTGTTTATTTTTTTTTTGTTCACAACTTTGCTGGACTCAATAGTAAACTACAGTTTCTGGCTCAGGCTCTAAGGTTCATAGATAGGCGGGTTCATAAGTACAGATAATGCACAGACTAGGATGAGTGTTTTTCAGTAACATCACAACAGTAGCTTCTAAGGTGTCTGGAACATGAACTTTGGTACCGAAAACGGTAAAATTGTGCACTTTTAATCCAAGTGTCAAGACATTTGTTACTCTATGCTTGTATTTTCCAAATTCAGGCATCTGCGTCAGTGTGATCCCCATCCCTCATGGACTTCGGAACGTACTTCCTCAAATATCTACAGGATTCCAGCTCAGTTAAGTCCAGAGGCTCCACGCTGATACCAGCCAGAGCTGCCGCCTCTGGAACGTCCTGGTAGTAGCGAATCACCTCCGCCGTGGATGGGTCTTCCTGCCGTGCCCTGTTCCCCCGGAGCGCCATCGATCCCCTCTCTCTGGATCTCTCGGCCGCGTTTGTCGGCACACCTTGCGACGGCCTCCTGCCGAGATTGAAGTTGGAGATTGCCACTAGATCCGAGTCCAGCGCGATCCCGCCCCCCTCGGCCTGGTCCAAGAAAGCACTGCTCATGGACGCCGCCAGTCCCGTCCAAGGGCGGCGGAGTGTCCCGTGCAAGGCAGCCGAGATGTTGACCAGCGGAGGACTTCCTTCGACGGAGACTTTCCTAACAGCTCTCTGGAGGGCCTCCTGAGACGGAGCCGGTCCCAGGAGATTGTTACCCTGCTGAGAACCAGTTGACGTCTTGCGCTGAGATGCTGAAGTTTGAGACGATTGTGGCAAGGATGTGACAGGCATCTCATTGGTGCACGTATCAGAGCTTAGCTGACCATAATGATTGATTTGGAAATCAGAGGAATGAAGAGTCGGTTTCGTCTCAGTCGGAGGTTTGTCACCTTTGGGGGCTTGAACTTGTCCTGACTCGCTTTTGACTGTCTTGTTTGTTTCAATCTTTCCATCGGGAATGCTAGGGCTCAGGAAACTTGGTTCCAATTGCATATCTTCATCTTCCGGAGCCTCGTCCTTTGTTATCTCCATTTCGACGTTCATTGTTGCTCTTTGGCCACGGGGAGATGACTGGCCGGCTGCCTCCGACTCCTGATTGACTCTGGACTCTCCCGGCGTTGGATGGAGCCCAGGGATGTTATCCGATTGGCTTCCCCTAAAGACCCTCTTGGCACAGGGTTCTGACACAAAACGGAGTTGATAATCGCTTGAGGCCTCGGTTACCCTTTGTTCTGGAAATGGCGCGTTATTTGAAGCGTAGATCAACTGCGCCAGTTCTTCACTGTGGTTACTGGGTTGACCCAGAAGTTTCAAAGGCCGTAACTGTGGTCGCTGGGTGGTCACCGTCCCATGCTTAAAGGTGCGCGGAACCCGGAATATGTCGGGCCCCACTATCGGTTGTTTATCCTTTTGCCTATCCGATAAAGTAGACGAACCTTGGAAATAATTCAAGCCGTCCGAAGTCGATAATGGCGGGAGACTGTTGGTCGTGGAAATGCTCTTGTGATAGAAGATAGACGCCGGCGATTTCTTGCATGAAGTTCCCATGTTCAGCGAACTAGATTCCTGCTTTTTAAACGGTAGACGTTCGTAGGACATGCTCAGTTCGTGGTTATGTGTACCTTCAAGGTTTCGCAGCTCTCCGGGTAAGTCTACAAGACTTCTGGACTTGGCCCGTGGACGTCTGAAGAATGTCTCTCCATCCGAAGAATCGCTCCTGGCGAATTCAGGCTCTCGCGTTCCTGATAAGAGTCTTGAAGGTGTGGAAATCTTTCTGATAGCCCTATTACCGGAAGTGCTGCTGAAGGTTGTCCGCTCCGTGTCAGTTGGTGGCGTTGACGATGAGCGGGGACCAATGCACCTCTTCCCCCGAGACAGATCACGGAGCTCTTGGGCTAGTTGCCTCCTCTCAAGCTCATAGGCGGAGCGTTTACTCACGAATTGTCGATCCAGCTTGACGGTAGTTTCTTCGAGTTCGGCCTCTGCAAGCTTATTTTGGTAGGAGAGATACTGTGCTCGTCTTCCACTCGCTTTCCTCATTTTTGAAGTGGCAGGCCTAAAGATCCCAAGGTAAATTCCACACGTTTTAAGTGATACTTAAAGAACGCGAGCACCCTTGGGCGGCGGATGATATTGAGCCTACATTATTTTTCTTCCATTCATTAGTGAGTCTGGAAACCAACCAGTTTGTGTCCTGTCCAATTCAGGCTCACTAAATTTTCTACAGTTAACGAACAGATGTCCTAGTTTTGAGGACGACATATGATGATAATTTCTCACAAGAAGCACATAATTTAGTCCTAAACACCCGAGCATCAGACCATTTATGGTTTCAAGCACACACGCAAAACGACAAAATTGGTTTACAGTGATTTTTGTTCTCATACTGCAGCAGCTGAGACCAATACACACCACGAACAATATCAATCTGATTACATACGTGCCAAGGGCAAGGGTCAAACCTGTCAACATGGCCCGACAGTGACACTCGAGCAGCGCAAATAACGGAGCAAGCTTACCGTTCCTAGTTATTCCTTCACGTTTCCTTTGTGACGCATTCCAATCTCGCTAAGCCCCGGGACAGGCCCTTTATCTGAATTTTATCGATCAAGTGGTGTTTCTTCCGCCAATTTTGACAAGTGTGTAGACAATCATAAAATTAGAGCTGCATTATTTGAAAAGGGCTCTTTGTGGGTGTGGGATCGTGCTAGCACTCAGAATTATGGGTCTGTCAGAAAAATTAGTGCCTGAGATAAGTTTTTACATATACGTAGGTGTTTAAGGGGAGTCTGGGCCGCGAGGTATGTACTCCCTCCTTTCACGACTTAAAGTGGGATGCCCGCTCCTAATTCTTGCTTCAATATGTTTCGAGTTCCTTGCTGGTTTTTTGTCTGGCTTGGTTTCGTATTGTCTTGTCGTTCCGGATTTTGTTCTCCCGTCTCCATAGAAACATTCGTCCATTGGTGGTGATGATAAAGTGATAGTTGAGTTAATGGATGACAATCAAGAAAATATAACAAAATTATTGTTATAGGCTAGCCATGTAATGTAGGAAGTGTCAAATAGATAAATATGTTCCTTGGCAGTGGCACACCCAGGATTTGTCGTGCAGGAGGCTCGGACCGGAATTGGGCAGTCCCCTTCCCCTTGCGTCACACGGGACTGGGATTTACGGCTATATCCAAGCTCGTACTGTAATTATGTAGGTGTATCGGTATGTATCTTGTATCTTCGCTTGTAGGAAAGAAAAAAGAAGCCTGGGGAGGGCTCAAGCGCCCCGCCTGCTTGGGTGCGCTGCTCTCCCTTGACATTCGCCAATCATTGTGACGACTTGACCTGAGTATAGCTGTGATTTCAGCTCTCTGGAAATGCCACAAGTGTCGCTTCACTTAATTTAGACCTGGGTTTAACTTTACCGCGTTAACTGTAACCTACAGGTTTATGCAGCCGCAGATACTGTACATCAGTGCCAAAATAGAATATTAGTAACCTGTGCACTGTTTCAAGTGAAGCTCTATTCCTTCCTTTCTATGAATGGAGGAGTCACCTAAAGTGATTGGACACTTTTCATTTGTTTAAACTTTTGAAATCATCTTTATAGTAAGTTTTTATTTCACTTTAGTAAAAGATTAATACAAACTATGTTGCCATTAATCAGTGCATCAGCTGATTGTAATTTCTTGACGACCGAAATATAAAATAAACGGTTAAGTTTAGAAAACTATAAAAAGTGTAAACAGAAATAATCTTTTTATAGCTTCCCTAAGTTGTTAGGTACTTGCCACGCGGGATCAATAGATTTGTGAAAATAAGCAATTTCGTGGTCAGTGAAGCGGGCGTTGCGCGACAACGCTTAAGCAACACCCCAGTCACCCTTGCCATCTCTCAAGGTGTGCTTGGTTTGCTGAGTGAGCTCGCTATTTACCAACCGTTGCTTGGCAAAGCGCGTGTACTTGTTTAGTGTGCACGAACTATTTACCAACTCACGTCTAGATACGGACGTTTGTTGATGGCTTGTTTATAGCCGACCTCTTTTGGAAATGGAGTCTTTTAACCTTGAACCATGAGTTGCAATCATAATGTCCAATACTTTAAGGGGAATTCAAGTACAACAGACTGTTTTCCTAGGGAATTTTATTATTAAGGGAAAGTCCGCTCTCACAATCATTACAATTCAGTAGAATTATCTTTCCCAGTATCTAGTGCTTGGCACTTGGGGCTTCGGCAAATTGCATTATGCTAAAAAATATTCCCTTTGCAGAAGCCCGTATAGTTTGATAATTTCATTGCGATTGAAGGTGGGCACTGAACGTCGTAGTTAAACCTTTGGTACTCTTAGTCATCAAACATGAGGTAGGTATTAAGCACAGATTTTGCCTTCTCTGCAATTCATTTTGAAAATATCAGACCAGTAGTTTGAATGGGAGGAAACGTAAGTCACGATAAAAGATGGTAACAACCGTCAGCTTTGAAATCAAGACAACTTTCACAATGAATCAAGATGGTGACACTGCCTTTAAACGCAAATAACTCAAAGGCCTAGGAATCACAAATTCATTTCTGGAATACACTAGAATTTGTACGTGGTCGAAACAGCAAATGTGGCCTATTCTCCGGCGGTACACTGTGTGCGTTGTCATGATGAACACGAGCATTTCCATGTAAAATCTCAACGATAAAAATTTTGGTAGATGCTGGGCAGGACAGATTGCTCTGTTGTGCTTTATTTTGTAATTACATCTATATATCAGTGCGGAAGATTGAAATATATCATTTTGCTACAATGAGCCGATAATTTTCGTTCACTTTTACGAGTCCTTTGTCATTTATGTTGGTCCTGGGACGAAGAGGAAATGAGGAAATTTCTCATCGATAAGTGAAAGACAATAAATCTTCTCACGAAATTCGGGTCATTTAGGTTTTTTGTTCAATAAGTTACCCGTTAAATAATATAGTGTAATTGTCTGGTTCATAAATCTTTCATTAGATGTAATTCATTGGCTTATAAATAAACAAAAAATGCCAAAACAAACTTAACTCTTCCCAAAACTCTGAAACCAAAACTTACATTATGATGAGATGTTTGATCATATCTTTTTGCATAAATATTTCCATGTGTAAACTTAGTGACTGTTATCCAATCAGTTTCCATTTTTATCGTGTTTGGCAGGTTCACTTCATGACAAGTGGCTTTCTGTTCAAGTTGCTTTCCCCTCGAAGAACCCGTCTTTTCTCAATTCGCACCGTTGTATGTCTACCCTGTCCGAAGGCGTTCGTTCTGCGAGCTTTGGTTGCTATAGCTGGTCCCAAACCCGACCCAACCCCTTGGTCAGGACCGTAGAACGTCCCCTCCTCGAGGTAGTGCAGTGCAGCTGTGTTCACACGGTAACGGTTCGCACGGGCTGACCTTTCTTGCTGCCTTGTGCAGAATAAAATGTCACCAGCATCCAAAGTTCCAAGATGTGATCTTTTCCCCACGCAGCTTGTTGATGAATTACTAGGTTCGATCGGTGGAAGAAGGTGATCGCTGGTTTGCGAGGGTTCAACAGTCGGCACCATTACTTCACCTGCCTTTGAAGACTCGGGAGATGACATTGTAATTTCGTCACCAACTCCGGTTCCGAGAGCAGTCTGTCTCATCTTGTTGCTGAGCCATTCTAAGCCCCGCAGAAGTCTGACGGATTGACTGAAATCACCGGTTCCAGATTGCCCTTGCTGGGACAGCGACAAACGGGGAGTGGTGCCTGTCTCAACAAGCTCGTCAGTTTCCTCAATCTTTCCGAGACGGGAGGGTTTGATGTAGGACGGTAGCTCGATGTCTGGCGGAGTAGGAGGAAGAATCAATGCCTTATTGGAATCTGCGACAACCGATATGATATTATCCTCGGTAGGCGTCCGGAGTCCTGATTCTGTCGTCTGACGCTTCAGGGCCTCTTCTTTTTTGTTTGCATTCATCCCAGATGAACGGTTGTAGAATATTTGTAGGACGTCCTTTTTCGTATCTATTTTTCGTTCTGCTCTCTGCCAAGGCCCAGAGGAAATCGGACTTCCTTCACCTCCGACGTTAAACTCCATATGGTTGCTCCGGAATTGATTGAAACGCTCATTTAAACCCTTCAATTTAGAGGGCTCTGTTACCGACAGTGATGGGTCAACGAGCTTCTGGACCGATTCATCCCTCGTTTTTGCGGTAAAAGCGGCTGCAGATTTCCCCCGTTCCAGTTCAGTGCTGATCTTCACCATCTTGCCCTTGTGTCTTGGAGACCGAGGTGATCTCGCCGGACGAGACTCTCGAATCCTCTCGTGTGATGGGACCGTGGCTGGCCTCCCAGTTTTGTCGTCCGGAGGTCGCATGCTCCTCTTGGCCTGGGTGAAGCGGTGCAGCTCCTTCCTGAGATCGGACATTTCCGAGTCGTAGGCCCGGAGCTGCCGGACGTTGGCCCGGTCCAGCCGCTGGCAGGTCGCCAGGTATCTGCGGTGTTCCAGCATGTTGGACATCAGGACTCGCTTGGACTGCACTGCCATGTCATAGTCGGCAAATCCGCAGATGAACTCCATCATTGGTTTGTGTCACCATTCCATTATCAACCCAAATGGAATGAATGTCTTTTAAAGTTTGTGATGAAGCTGCTGAATCTCAGCAAAAGTTATTGCGCTGAGACTCACGTTAAACCGTGTTATTGTCATCTGCTGTTCGGAGTCCTGCTCTCGCAGTCTAGCCGTTCTAATCTTCAGTATATTGAGAACTACTTCCAAAGTGTCCAGCCTGTCCGTTACCGTGCAGTACGTGAACCAAAATGGGACGGTTCATCCTGAAACATGGTCGACGACACCGAAAAAGTTTACGTTAGGTTTCCACTCCAAATGTGTAGCAACGTACCCACTCTTAAGATTGCCACCCACCCGAGTATTATTCCGCTTGAAAAGTCAAACAGCGATTTTGTCTTATCTTCGCTGCTTGCACGATCAACAAATACGACACGGTGTTTAATGTTTTTCTTTGGGGGGACCGCAATTACCTCACTGGCTACATAGATTAATCTCAGCTCATGTTTGTCTTTTAAAGTGTACACAGAGGAGATAATCCATCAACAACCCCTTTCAAAACTGTTGCCACAAACTGAGTGTTTGAAAACGACGCTGAATGGCTAGCAAGAGGTCGAAGAAAAGAAACAATTTACATTCTGCTTTGCATTCTCGTCTAGGTCTTGCTGGTGTAAAGACCCTACACTGTGCATGGGATTCAATCGTTCATGTGGGCTACGGTTCGATACCAACGTTGCATATCAACAACCTCGAATTATGAAAGCGAGGTTGTGGGAAACCCTTTACACGTAGACCTTTGACCCTGTTGTCAACGGGGCGGTGATGAAAGTCTCCACATATTACCAAATATGGTCATTACGTTTTCCCAATTGACCAACTTCGCAAAGATTCCTTGTAATCTTCACCCCAGGCATACACCACAAGCCTGTATAGACTCCCATTGGCCAGACCCCAACCCACTGCAGAGTAAGGAATGTTGAAAGATTAGTAACGCCAAGACGCCCATAAAAAATGACCCGGTAGTACAAACATCCACCTCGCAGCTCAGAGTTATTTTGGGGGCGTGGCTACAAATGTACTTCCACAGCAGCATAATGAAATGTAGTCAAAGAGGGGGCCTGAGAGATGTATTGGCTACCATAAAACTGCCGTACAGGTTCAGGCATGACCGGGAACTCCGGGAACTGATATGGTGATGATTTTTTTCCCCGTGGAGAAAAGGTCCCCCTTATTTTGGCGTTGCGCCTCCGAGGGCTTTTAATTAATTAAAAACGAGACAACTACCCATCAGACAATACCGTGGATAATAAAGTGACGATCAGTCGTTCGACTATCAGGTCATTTTGATGAGTTACGCAAGTCCATTACGACTCAATCCGTCGCAAGTCAATACATATCTCAACTGATCTTTGGCCAAAGTTTTTCTTTGCCATTTTTCTCCATGTTATATTTGTGGCTGATATGTGAGACCTTACGACTGATGGTCTTATGAAAGGACTTGTAGCTTGACTTGTGAAAGGGCTTGAAAACAAATCTTTCTATAACTCCATGACAATAGCACCATTGCTTTATCTTTACATGTGCCATTCGTCCATTATTGCTAGTTCTGCGCCCGAAGTAGCAAACCGATCTATGTTGATAAGTTATCGTTAATCGCTGGTCAGGATAACTCGATCCGTGGACTTTGGTATTAGTGTGTTAATGATACTCAAACAATCCCCTGAAATGTTTGCCTTTAAGCAAACACATACACGCTCGCAATACCGCGATGACACTGAGACAAAGCACCTGTCGGTATTGTGTAATGGGTCATCAACAGAGGCTGCAAGTGAAAAGGTTGTCGCAGAGCTGCGACATGAGTCTCTCAATTGTTGGAACCAAAATGGTGGATTTATCAGTGCATACGGACAATTAACACACAATAGAAGCACGCTGTACTGCACACAACAGCCAGTTTGGATCCATAAGTGTGACGTCAGCACTACTCTCTCTGTATACAGATCTGGCTTGTTGCAGGCCAGTAAATTACAGACCCTAATTTGCCTGCGCGGACCAAATCACGATTTGCATGCTATCAAAAAAGTTTCTTCTAGGAGAGCGTTTTGTTGCAAAATTCTCAAGTCATCGATTAAGCCACTGAAAATTGAAACGATAGTGAAGAATGAGGAAACGAGCTTCAATTTGTTTTATGTGTCTTGAACTCCTTAAACACCTGATTTTTTAAATTGGGGCTATTTATCACCCTTTTGTAAGGCAACTTATTTACTGGCCTGCAAAGCCAACTTTGCTTGTGTCAAATTCAACCGGTACTGTATGTTACTGATTCTCTGGCAAGGTATGGTTCTTTCGGGACAATGTATTGACAATTTTTTTTAAAGGCCCCCATTGTATAGACGTTTAATCAGTCTCGTAGTTCTTGCCAACCAGAGATTGCCAAACTGGGATTCGCTGTCAGTACAAAGGAAAAAAAATATAATTCGCCTGGTACTTAAAAAAATGGAGCTGCTGTCAAGCTGCAAATACTGCTGCTAAATGAAAATGCCTCCATTTGTAAAACTAAGGGGGTACTAATAAGATATTAAAATATTTCCATATATGCATGTTTTCTGCATTGTCTTCCCTAGGTGTTGGTTCCAGAGCCCACTATGTACGATCACTTCAGAAATAAAATTGATACAAAGTTAATAACACGAAGTTCCCTCAATGCGACTTGAACATTTTGCCTGTAAGCCTCGCGCGTGCAGATGGAGGCTTCCTGTAGGCTGACAAACGGCGTGGACATGGTTTGACTAATAACGCCCCGTTCCAGACCACTAGCTGGATTTAGTTTCCTGAGTATCATTTATGGGTGAGTGTACGTCATAATCCATGTTAGCCTTCAAATCTGTTATCGGTTATATGCAAATTTCAACAAAAGAGCCTTGCAAGGCTTTGGCCTGTTTCCTCACTGATCAACATGCGGTGAAATTGAGAGATACTTTTTAATCCAAGAACTTATTCATCGTAACACTTTGTAGATACGTGATGTACGAAATATACAGCAAGTCTTAGAAATGACTACTTGTTTTTGAAATTAAAAACCTGAATTCACAGCAAACACTTTTTATTGTCAGAATCGTGACGCAAGTGGCAGAAAATGTAACCGTATTGAAAGAGAAAAAGGGGAGAAAACCAAAAATGAGAATATTGTTTAAGCCTTCAATTTCTTCATGTCGGAGGATTTAACACTTGCAAGAACGACTGCTTGACATATACATTTTCAGTGATACTTTTGAGATCTGAGACCCCAGATTTGCCGATCTATTGAATTATCGATTCGAAAATGTTCATGATTATCCCAGAATATAAAAAAAAACATATAAAAGAATTACAACAAACTTAACAACGGGTACAGAATTTTGCAATTTGTGTCATATATACAAAGGCGATAAAAAAAATAGCAACTGAGCTCTAAGTGATAAGTGCATTATTTATATTACATAGAAAAGCATACGATAGAGGAACACGTTTAGATTACTGGCGGTTGTTGCAAAACCTTTACGGTTTTTGTGACAGACTCGGGAACGCGACTAAATTCAAGGGCACTGCGAATTTGTTTATTAATTATAAAGATAAGTCCCACTGCACCCACATCAGGCAGGCTATAGATGTGAACTGAACCTGCCAAGAGCCAATTTAGGATGAAACTTTTTTTTCCAACTTGTACATTGAATTTAAAAAAAGTTATCCTGAGCAATGAAAGTGCAAAGTCTTTTGTGATCAAAGCCCAAATAAAGATTAGAAATTAGAGTTTTTATCACGAAAACGGAGATTCAAACTTGACTCAGGATTTTTTTTCTGAAAGATATAACAGTATCAGTCTTTAACTGAAGGTGTCTCCTTTTTACTAGAGGTACTGTTTTTCCTTGTCGGATTATTACCAGGACGGTTAACAAAGAACGGATCTTTGGTAAACACACCACCCTTCATTACGTCCTCCCCTTGGCTGCCATGAATCCTGTCTCGTCGTTTGTTCTGTATCTCGATGCACTCTCCTGCAGTCAGGAGCCGTGTGTTCAACTGCGACAGCGTCTTTCTCCTCTGCAAGATCTGCTTCTGAGACGCCACCATCACCTCCATGGATTTGGCGTGGGACACCCTGGGCCCCGCGGTGGATTTGAGCGGCAGCAGGGAGCGCCCAGCGATTGGGCCGGTGGAGCTGCCGTCCTCCGACGCGGAGTACCGCCGGCCGGTAGCGTCAGCGTGGACGCTGGGATCGTAAGCCTTGGTGTCCATGGCGAAGCCCTCCGAGATCTCCACGCTCTTGCGAATGGAGGTGGACGAGATAGGGTGGGCCACAGAATGCCTCCGGGTCAGTAAGCCCGTTTTAGGGGCCGGGGAAGACGAACGGCTGGACGAGGAGCCAGACGGGTCATGGTTGATTCCCTTGGGGTGCAGATGGCTCAGAGAGGGAACCGTGTAGGACACACCGTTGCTTCCATTTGAAGGCAGAGGCAGAGATGATGAGAGATGTTTCTGCTGATCAACGTTATTGTTCACTTCTAGAATGGGGCTTCTGGAATGCCTCCGGATAGGCACGCTTAGCTGACTTTCGAAGGATGTTGATCGGGACAGTCTCCGCCCGCCGCTGTCACTCTTCATGTTGAATTCCAATGTTATGGTGTGAGACTTAGGTTTTTCTTTAGTCTGCGGTGGACGAGGAGCACTTGCATCGTGCGAAGTCTCTGACGTCCGTCTCGACTGCTTCCATGTTGGCTGGTCCTCCGGGATGGGCGATGAGGACGGGAGCATCAGGCGCGGTAAGCGATGATCGCCACCGTTTAGGCTCCCCTTCCGTGGTGAGGTCGGCTCGCTGACAGCCCCATGTTTACCTGAGTCACCATTGACTGGCAAAGCACTATCACTCACAGACCTCTGCCTGTTTTTTCGGTGATTGCTGGGTGGCTCGGCTACCGTATTCGGTCTGGTCGGTTGCTTGTTGGACCCATCGTCGGGAACCAGGGCAAGGCTGTCTTTACTGGGTGCAGTGACGGCACGTACCAAACTCTTCCCCGTGCCCGCGACGAAACCGTCGTCCAAAGACGCACCGGGTCCACCGTCAGAGTTGACGGCACGGATACTGTACAGGAACCGCTTGAGCTCTGCGTACTCTCGGTTATGAAGCAACATGCTGTCTGCGTGGCACTTGTCCAAGCGCAGATTTTGCTTATCAAGGCTCTGCTGTGTCTGTTTGAAAGCGTTAGAGTTGACTAGGTCCACTTCAGCAAGAGTAATGCTCCGCCGTTTGTTCACAATCTTTGTTGCTGCACTCATGATCAACGATTACCGTGTACTAATGTCAGTTGCTAAAGTGCATTATTTGGATGTATTCCAAAAGAAATTGATTTGGAAAGACTTCAAATAGTATCAAACGGTACAATATACTTCTAGATGATCGACATTAAGATGTTCGACCGGGTAAACATTATCGACATCAAGTCCCGCTTTTCACCATTCTCTTGACGTAAGGGCTCCAAGAGTAAACACCAGCAGTTTTCACTGTTACATTCCGCTAGAGGATACAGTTCTGGTCCACGGCTTTGAAGATGTCTTGCGGAGACATCACAGCTAGTTTACTTGAGGTCGCTCATGTGCTTAGGTCAAAATCACTAGTCCAAACACTTTAATTAACGACTGTTCCGTCTGTTGCCATGACAAGTTTCAAAGGCGCTTCGTTGTTGGAGTTCGGTCTTTTGCTGTGCTGCATTGCTGAGAAGTAAGAAGTCATTTGGTCTGTCCAACTTCAGCCACTTCCATATCTGCAGATGTCTTCCAGTGATATGAGCATCGGCAAGATATGATTTAATCCACGGCCCTCAGATGAGGATCATCTCCTTAAACAACTTCACCAGCAAACAGATCTTGTCTCTTAGCATGGTGGCAGAGACAAAGACTCTAGATCCTTTGAAGAGATGCGCAAATTGGGACGAGTGTTTGACCCACAGGGATTTGCGGACGATCTTTTCCAAGAGTAGGACCACAATGGGCCACCACCGGCAGGTACACAACAGGTAGAGCCTCCCCGATAAAAGGCACCGTTCCGAACCTTTGTCAATCCTCATTGGGGCGAGAGGTTACCAAGAAGATGATGCTCTGGGCATGAATGGCAGATAAGGAGCATATGTAGGTTTTCAACCTCCAAAGCCCCCGGGGAACCTCCGTCTATTTTGGTTGGACGGCTGGAGATAACGGTGCACCGCTACAGGGAGTCGATTTCAATGATTCAATTTGAAAGGAAGCTGGCCTCCAAAATAGAGTGCATTTTATCGCCAAACCGTAGAGTTTTGTCAGTAGTTCATTTGTAAAAGATCAAGTTTGTTCCAGTCTAAATAATTTCCTTTCATATAAGTTTATCGAAGACGCAAAACTCCTTAGAACTATATTGTACCGGTAATGGATTGACGGAGCACGACTTGCTCGAAAATAACACATCGCCGAGAAACCGTAGAAATGAAATGTATCTTTTCATCTATCACGCGCACACGGCTTCTCCAAACATCATTAATCCTGCTAGTATTCAGAGGCAGGCAGGTTGTATTTTTAAAGGGCATCGTGTCTGTCCTGTTGTGTTGACAAACACTGGACATAGCAACCGTGCCATCATTAGTTACAGCATTTGAATTGTATGTTTACATTGCCAGCTGGGAGTTAAATACCAGTCGTGTAATTTAATCTCGAGGTGTATTTGTTTACTTTTAGTTTTCATAATGGAACTCCAGATAATTATTCGCAAAGACATCTTGTCGATCTTGCTTAATGGCCACGGCAGGTTTCATTATCACACGTTTCAACACCACATCCACTGGTGAAATTTATTGTGCATTTTCGCTCGGTGCGTGCAAAAGGCTGAAGATACCAAACGCTTTTTACATTTATATATATGTAAGCGGTGCCATGTGGATCATGGTTGAAAGCTGGGAATGCTGGTTTGCACTTTTCCTTTTTCTGCAAGGTCACAGGTTGCTCTCTTCATATCCATAATAGGGTTTATCATAATCTCTGCACGGTAGCAACAGCACCAATTTTCTCGCACCATGGACAATGAGGCTCCAGATAGGATGTAGGGCAATGTTCATTCATACATTCTAAAACAGTGAAACAATCTGCAACCGAGTAAACAAAGCAGATTGTGCAAATAAGACCATCCTTTCCACAAAATGCGGCTTGTATCGATTTCGTCAAGTATATGGAAACGACGGGGGTAAGAAGAAGTTAGGTGAAGTTTTGTCTAATCCTGCCTCCTTGAGCTACAATCCAAAAGACGGACCGACCTTCCGTCCAAGCTGCTCCCCTACCAGCAGTTCCCTTTTTTAAGATGAGTGTTTTCAAGAGAGCTCAGCCAACCAAAGGTATGCCGTGAAGTGTTTGGGGCGTTTCTTTCAAGTGGATTTTACAAGTGCAGTTCCGAACAGCGGCTCTAAGAATTTAACAGTTTCTAATTCTCGTAAGTTTAAAGCAAGACGAATTCAAGGGAACAATGATGGAGAATTAGGCGTGCATGATTAAGCGTAAAGGCACCCAAGAATCTAACATCAATTGTAAATTTGTACTTAACAACGTCATCTGGAGACCGGATTTAATCTTTGCCGTCCGTCACGGGATTGAAGTTTGACTTCTAGGGTCATACTGGTCTGCCTTTACCCTGCTGAAGGCAAGAGATTACCGCCAGGGCTTAATCCGGTCTCTCTCGTTCTGAGCTTTTGAAGGGGTGAAAAGAAAGATTTACACACTACAAGAAGACCGTACATTATTTGCATGCAACTGTGACAGTGTTGCATCACGTTTCTGTTTCTTACTCACTGGAAGGTCCCCGCCAGATTAAAAAGAATCTTGTTACAGAGATTTTTTGTGAGATTGTTGTAATTTATGCAAGCTATTCTTTAATCGAACGTCCACTAGTTTCCCAACTTTCATTTTTTAAGGACTCCCCCATATTTTTCCGAACATCTTTCAATCAGACGTTATTCGCTGCTCACTAAAATCTAAATTCCATATAACGTCTTTGTTCAACCCCGCCACAAAGGGAATTTTAGAGCCGCATCAGTAAATCTTGCATTTATTTTTATTAGTCACTTAGTAGGCTTAAATAATAACAGGATCTTGCAACCTGACATGTATATGTACTGGTATTCCACAAGTTTTTCAACGCAACGAGCATGCATCAAAATGTTTGATCTTATCAACAGAAAAGCTCTGATAGCTAAATCCGCCCTTCAGGTTTTCCTCACTTGTCTTATAGACCAATACTCGTCAAGCAAGACTATTAAACCTAACCCCCAAGGGTGCAAGTAAAATCATATTGAAATCAAAGGATTTTAGACTGTTAGGGTAACAATCATCTTTCAATAACCCCTGAAATATTTCATTTCACCGCATCTGTTCACCCCTAAACTACAAAGTTGGATTTTTCACCTTCCCTGTGGTTAACTTTTAGTTTCTCAGTGTGTGATTTCAGCACTGGTTAGACCGGTGGAAATTGCTTTGTACTGCCAATATATAAACCTGAGCGTATATGACCTCCCTCGTAAGTGTATCACTGAAGAAAAAGTACACACGTGCTAAAGCAACGAGGGATGGACTTCATTTCTTCGCGAATGCACTTTATGTCTCATGAAGCTTACTGATGTGGAAAAAAATAAAAAACGGGTGGGTACCTTCAGTTCTGTGGTTTTCAATAAATGCCAAGAATCTTAGAAATTCGTTTAAAATTTCTACAGGGTGTATTTGAAAGAAATGTGAATTATTCTGAAAACTGACTTTTTTTAAACGTCTCAACTCTCCCATTTCTCACAATGAGCGGCAGCGGGAGATGATTAACCAGACATTAGGCATTCCATTCACATCACACTACGATACTAATTTCTCTGAAACTGATCAGGCCATATAGCTGTAGCACCACTGGGTATAAAAGCCAACAGATAAAAAGAATGGGTGAACAAATGTCAAACAAACGATTATGAGTCAGTAATCTTGGTGTCATACTCAGTTATGGTATTGTGCCATTTTAAAATTTCAGACTTTTGGCTTAAAGTAGAACCATGCCCAGAGCTACCAGTAGTTTATTATGGAATGATGCCATGCTCAAGTTGTTTACATGGAAGCCTACATTTATCTACCCATTTCTAGTCATCTTTGAAAGATATTGTGATGTGCAGATCTACACAAAGAGTTTGCTTATGTGTGTACAAATATATGCATTACTGACGCTGATGGTCTCAGATTTTATGCCAGGGTACATCATGTACTCAAGTATATGAAACGGAGTAACTTGTAACGTTCACATGTCCTTATTTCTATGCACAAATGATTCATGGCAGGGAATATAGTTTCCCACATTCCTATATTCACGGACAGTCTGTGAAAGTTCATCTTTTCTAGCCTCCAAGGCATGGGTGTAGACCAATGTGCTAAGACGACGACCACATCTAGTAAACAGCCACATCAGTGTATACATGTAACACACAGTCACCCTCCAGAGACAAGTCGGATTTTCTGTTTGAGTACAACATAAACGGAAACCACTCAAGGGTGAGGGTCTGCATGCTCGTCACCCACTAAGATGAGCAGAAATTGCAAGACTGTATGAAAAAGTTGCCTGCTTTCCTGCTGCAGAAAACCATTGCAGTGTGAAGTGGTTGAGAAGAAGTTAGGCTGAACAACAGAACTGGGAGCCCCACTACCCAACTGCTGAAGTCAGGAACTGGTTGATAAACATAGGCCTGGGTCCTCCTACTCAATTTTAAAAACGGGAAATTTTAAAATAAAAATCTGATGAGGCATCATGGGCGATGAAACACTGCATGTACATGTATGTCCAAATGTTGTGATGAAAGTTTTGAGTAAGACAGAACTGGCACAGCATTTGAACAATATCCTTTTTTTTCGCTGAAGTTTGGGATGGGATTTCTTTTAGGTTAACTACATGTAGGTCCCTGTGATTTACTTAAATAAGGTACCTGGTTTCCTCTACTGCAGACCACTATTAAATGCTATGAACAGAGCAACGTCATAGTGGGGTATTAGTTAAACCTCTCAAACGAAAGCAAGATTGTCTTGATGGACATTTCATCTCTCAACGGTATGCAAATAAACTCCTCACTCCAACGTAAGTCAGTTCCTGCACAGTTATTGTCCAAAGGCGATTAAGAGATGCGGCTGGGGTCATACAAAAGTTGTTGCGATGGCAAACACTTTGGACAGGTCTTTGCGACTCCTGAGATTGGACGGAATGGGCACCTTGATCCTGGTGCCAGTGGGGTTCCCGTTGTCCTCCAACAGGATGATGTTGTTGGTGTCAAAGCGCGGGGTCATCCTGGGACCCGTTTGCTTGGTGCCCACGATCAGGGCCTTCTTCTTCTGGCCTCGGATGGCCACCAGGATCTTGTCCCCGACTTTGCCGATGCGCTGCTTGTTGTAGACCATGATGCAGCGGGGCGGCTTGTGGGCAGCGGCCGCCCCCAGGGCGGAGTTGTCAACGACGCGTAGCCTAGACAGGAGGATGATGCTCATGGCAGGGTTGGTTGTGCTGCCAAGACAAGTTTGGCCACATAAAAGTTGTTAAATCTTGACTATCAATTAGCTTCTGACTAATCGGGTCACTACATGGAGATGACAAGAAAATATCAAACTGCAAACCCGACTAAATAATAGTAAAGGACACAATCTCGCTGAAAGAATAAATTAGGCTGCATTTCAATCTCTTGTCTAAAGCTAGGTCTAGGTCTTCACTCCATAGGAAATACACAGAGACCTGCCGACAGTAGACCCAGCCGTAGCTCTGCAAGCCCATTTCAGACCTGGCCTTACATCCAGAATCTTCACCAAATCTTTCCAAGACACACTATTTGTTTAGCAGAATCATGTGTAGATTTCTCACTTAAAATAGAAATATCTGCTGCTAGGCTCATGACATTGGGAGATTCCCCTGAAGCACAAGAAATGGGTTCATTGGGTTTTGGGCGATTTTCCTTTTCAGGTTGATATTTTCCCTTTCCAGGTCGATATTTTCCCTTTCCAGGTCGATATTTTCCCTTTTCAGGCTGATATTTTCCTTTTTCAGGTCGATATTTTCCCTTTCCAGGTTGATATTTTCCCCTTTCAGGCTGATATCTTCCCTTTTCAGACTGATATTTTCCTTTTTCAGGCTGATATTTTCCTTTTTCAGGCTGACACTTTGCCTGTTCAGGCTGATATTCTCCCTTTTCAGGCTGATATTTTCCTTTTTCAGGTCGATATTTTCCATTTCCAGGTTGATATTTTCCCTTTTCAGGCTGATATTTTCCCTTTGCAGGTTGATATTTTCCCTTTTCAGGCTGCTACTTTCCGCTTTGGTCATGGTATCAATTTATCACTCACCAGTTTAACGGAGTAAACGTTCATTAAGCAGCAATCCACCCAATGTGTAAATACATGTATAACTCAGCTGGACCAGACAAAAAGAGATATTTCCTGCACTAATATCAGTATGCACAACTGTCTAATTTGTCAAGCCTTCAGAACTTTGTACAAAAAAATTGTCAACCTTGTCCCCGGAGGGGAGAGCAGCTTTGGGGACACATTGCTCAACATTATCAAACTATGGAACAAGGTAACAGCATGTAGAATCATGTTGTGTGAATGGTCAGAGCCCCTTGTGTCTTTGTTCACATGGTCCAGGACCTGTACTGAATTTTTTGTACACAGTTCAATAAGCTTGACGAGTTGGTTGTGCATATCCCAAGTAGCCCAGAAAAATGCCCCTTAAATTGTATTGAATCTGAATTACACATGTATTTACCCCTTGAGTGGATTCTTTGCTTCATGAAAGTTTGTTCCATTAAATTGGAGAGTGTTAAGTTGATACCTTGTCGGAATGGAAAAATATTCCCCTGAAATGAGAAAAGTGCCAAAATAACCCAATGAAGTACTGGGAAATCTGTCAATGAGCCTAGTGCTAGATATTTCTAGCTACATGTATTCCCACTTACCTAAACTTAGCTGAACAATTGTCGGTAATGCTTAACGCTGTCCCTAGTGCCTGCCGAGAGACAAGTCGGTTGAACTGCTGTAGCAGAAACATCTATAAAAAAAAATTAATTCCAGTTCCCGATTTTGTTTAATGGTTTGTATTTTCCACTTTCGTTTCAGGTCATTTGTCCAGTCATTACAAATAATTTGTGATGTAAACCACCGACACGTCCATGTAGCAATGGGTCTAGCAATCCTAACTTTTGTACAACTGCAGAGTTCAAAATTACCTGTCATCAGGTCATGCCTGTGCATCCGGTGTTAACTTGCTGTTTGCATTTTATTAGCCTTGGCAATCTTTTCTTGCCAATACATGTTGTTTGACTGTGACACAATTGATATTTTGTGGAGGAAGTAGACAGAAAAATTGAAGTCCTCTCAAACTATTTGATGAATGTAATCAACAAACATGAGGGAGGAATGCTACATGTATGATAAATCAATTAAATAGACTACATGTAACTAGGCTAGTATGCACGGATAGTTACTTGTGTTAAATTTATTCCTTTTGCTGTCTGGAAATTGGCCATCATGTAAAAATACCTTGCAAGTAATGAAGTGGGTAAGCTGTAACAAGACCATCAAATTCTATAGTTAAATGGCATTAGTCAATTATCACTGCCAATCAATATAACATTTTAATTTCCCCCTCTCGTGGTGGTACTGCAATAACCAGATCAGTGTTACACCGTACAGGGAGCTGAACATGAGGGGGTTTGAGCATGCCTTGTACGCCAGTTTCTTTTTCAGTTTGGGTACAAATCCGCCAAAAATTAAAGGAAAAACAAGCATAAAAGTAAACATGCGATCAGATTGAGAAAACAAAGAAAATGGAAAGAGTTCCATACATGGACATCATTTGACACCCTGTACACAGACCCTGGTCTGAAAAATTCTGCGTGATTTCTAAGTGAATGCTTTTCTATTTTCACTGCTAAATTTGACTGTTTAGGATATGTGTTATCCCTTTTGATGTGTTACAAGCTACGCAAGCAAATATAATTGATTTATGTACATTTATCAAGAAAATAAAAGAAGAAAAAAAAAGGAAAAAAATTGCATACAGAATGGACTTGATCGTGGCACGCCGGAATTGAAGAAAAGTGTGCATAAAAATTGCAGTAACATGATAAGCGGAAATTTAAACCTTACAGACTGGCAATAATTGTGTAATGCTGTAACTCTAGAGGGATTATGTATATAGAGACACCCCCCCAGTTTTTGTCATTTTAATCTTGCAAAACTGATCACTCCCCCCAAAAAAAGCCAAAGGCAATGCTCTCTTTATTGTGCTGACCCTTTTTTTTAGAAATATGGAGTTAGGCCTAAATTAGGAGAAAACTCCATCATGTGTCACATGTTAAACACTCAAGAGTTCCCCTCATAATTTCCCTCAAAACACAAAACTGTGTTCTCTTTTCACAACATCACCCCTAAAGTTATTCAGCATGATGTCATCTACCTAGGTGAATCCAACCATGGAGGATGTGTCCTTCGTCCATGATCCAACAGTTAACCCTAATAGTACTGGGCGTTGTTTGGCTTAGAGTACGCAGTACTACAAAATACTAAGTAACACTCTGAGCCTGAAGGACCTAGCGCTACAAATTACTATTTCTGGCTAGGTTTATTCCATTGTTACTCGTACAGAGAACAATGAAACCATGCATTCATAGTGCCACAGCACTGTATGGTACATTGTCTTCTCTAATGTATTTTATGGCTTCAGAGAATAATAATGTCATGTCCTCTTACAAGCAACAGGGCTGAGTACTACATTTTACTACTAAGTAGTACTTTGTAGCATTCGGGACTGATAGGGTTTAAATGTAACGTCCATGACCGTGTAGTCACCAGACCCCTTATTTCACCACTTACAGTGAAAACCAACCAGTCAACCAGACTTGACAATAGGTGGTGAAATTATACAGCAACAATTGTTAGGTCTCGCATATACATGTAGGCTTAAACCTTCATGGCCTTATCGCTAACCGCAGGGGTAATTTGCACAATGGTAGAAAGGCATTGTGGGAAGGAAAAGGAGCAAGATTGCCCTATTTCCCTTCTCACGGTGCCTAACATTGTGCCAAATCACTCATGCAGTATTAGCGATAAGGCTTATAGGAATGAGGTCCCCAAATAACCTGGTGTCGGTCACTTCACTCATATACCACTTTGCTCACAACCACTTAGCCCACGAGCCAATTCGCCCATGGCCTTTATCAAATTGGAGAGGAAGACACAGTAGAACAACCACACAACCCTTCCTGAATCCACTCTGATTGCTGGGAAAGATAAAAATATCAAATACGTGTAGTAATATTTAAGATACATGTATGAATTGATGGATTTAGAAACTGTCGAGGTTTTCTTTGACGTACACCGATGCAATGCCATAAGCTGGCCTGGCACCTGCGTACGTAGAGCGTGGAATACCTGAGCCACTCCTGCAACAACATAAAGTACATTCCCAAGTTTGCCAACTCAGATTTGATACAAAATGATCAAAAACTTCAGAAATATTTCTGTGACTTAGTTCATAGAATTAGAGTCATCTTTGCATATTTACTATTTTTATGAAGTCCCAGTACAGTGCACCCTGTTGGAAAACTTCAGAGCATTGTGACAGAAACACTGCTTTTGAAAATACATTTAGGGCCACTGTGTCAAAATCCTGATGTTTTTATTTTTATATCCGTTGCATGCAATGGAGATTTGTCGATTAGTGAAATTAGGGCATGCATTATCACCACCCGAAATTTTGTGCGGACGAAGTGGCACGTGGGCGAAGTGGTATGTGGGCGAAGTGGTTAATGGGCAAAGTGGTAAATGTGCCAAGTGGCAAATGTGCAACATGGTTGTGGGCGAAGTGGTTGTGGGTGGAGTTCCAACTACTAGGCCTACCTACCCTGCTTAGGCCCTAAAATTGAAATGAAAATGTTCATCACTATTATACAAGCCAACGTACTGATTTCCGCCAGGTTTTATCGTGCACTGAGCTTGCTGCAACCAAGATTAAACACGAGAGACCAAAATTATGGAGTTCATTAGATTCCTCGTTAAAAAGTATTGACAGTAAGTCAGTATTTAAAACTAAATATAAGACTTACATGTACTTGTTAAATAATTATTTATAGATACAGATAACGGGTTTACTTGTCATATGTATGTCCATGTTTTATTAATTTATATTGTCTTATGTTGTATGTGTACATGTGTAATCTCTTGATGTAACTTTAACTTAATTAACATGGGGCCTTTTCTTGACAAGCTTTGCTTTTTAGTGACCCCCGTCCACCCTAATTATATAATCAATCTAAATAATGTGTATTTACCCTACCTTTGTGGTGGTAAATAAAATAAGACTGACTGACTGAAGTAAAATTTGGAAGTCACACAGGCCTACCATGATTACAGTTAGGTCTACAGTTAGGCACATGCCCCCTCCACAAATTCCCCCTCCCCCCACTGAAAACACAACAGAGTGATGGATATTGAACAAGGCTAACAAAAACTAGCCCCAAAGCACCCCACCACTGCAAGCTGGTGTCCCTCGCATACATGTAAGATGCTGGTGCCCGCTTTGTCCCCCCCCCAGTAAAATCCTAGCTACACCACTGCAAAAAGCAAATGCATGCCCAGAAAAGTTCATTTTAGGCAGGTTAGGAGGTACTTCCTGAGCAGTAAGGCACTACTCCTTAGGCCCTCTTGGGTTCATCTTTTTGATGGTTCTGGAAGCTATGACATTTGTGGCCGTACGTAGCGTGACAAAAACAGGCGCAGCGTATTCACGTAACGAACATTTATGTTGCTTTTGGATACCAGTTCCTATAGTTCTAGCTACTCTCGCTAAGATTATGTATAGAGACCTCAGGGAAATCTGTGGTCAAGGATGCGAACTAAAAAGTGATGCAGATGTGTACGGATCGTCAAGGAATGAGAGGCGAGGATGGTAGAAAAAACCTCATTTTTTGCCAATAATATAGGTTAAATGCTACAAAATACATTCAAGCCCAGTAGTTCCAAATGGAGGTTTTCTCTGGGATGATCACCTGATGATTGCAGGGCACTTTTCAAATGCCATAGCATACCGAACCATCAAAAAGATGACTCAGTAAGGCCTACGGAGTAGTGCCTTACTGTTCAGGAAATACTAGTTAGGTTAGGAGGGAAAATGTTACACCCCAACTGAACAGTCCCGACTGTAGTGCTGCAGTTGGGCTGGCCAACTATTGTTGACCAATTTCTAGGCCCCCATATAGAAATTTTCTCAACCTTATCCAAGTTTATGCATCTTAGTTTACACTTGACACAGTTCATCTAAAATATGGCACTTCATCTATGACATGACACTGTAAACGATATGACTTTGTTACATGCTGGACACATGCACACTGGACCTCTGTGCTGTAGTTGGGCCGGCCCAACTAGCATGCCTAACTATAGTTGGGACTGATGCTGTAGTTGGGCGTAACAAAAATACCAAACCAAGCATGCCAAATCGTTCAAAGATTTAGACATGTTAGAAAACACAGTCTGCTGTCCATAGGCATATGGAACTCTTTCTTAAAACAGAATCTTAGGGCCTACGTAAAAGTGAAAACTGTACAAACTCGACGGCTGATACAATGTATTTTTGACTTAGCATTAGCAAAGCCCTACCTCGGGACGTAGAATAGCGAGGAAGTGTGGCTACACTACATGCAGATGAACATCAATGCACTTAATGCGCCGGTACGATACCGTACCGGTGAAGATCGAAGATGACAGCGCCCCCATTCGTCCAAAATAATAGTCGGGTTCTCGCTATATTAAGTAAAGTACTTATTTGGTAATATTGTCAGTCAGGGTTTCGAACAATTTTTTGCGGGGGGGGGGGGGTTTGCAGTGGCTGTGTCGAGGGTCCGGTGTCAGGTGCTTCGTTAACGTTTTCGAGGAGCTGTCACATGAACGATCTAACGATCGTGAACGCTGGAGTCTGAAATAACGAAGAGGCTTTTTCGTGTACCTGGAACCGTAAGGTAGTATTCTTGTTTCAGAAACGACGTAAAACGAGTTTGTGTTCTTGTTTGCATCGAAACATTTCTTGCATGATATCTGAATTAAAAAAAATGTTGAGTCTGTAATTTGTGTAAAGTTACAGTGTAACGTTAGGCAAGCCTCATGAACGTCAGGCCTAGGCCTATCCATATGCACTGACTATAGACTAATGAGGCTACATACATGTACATGTACACTGTCTGACTAAACTTAGTCATTCCTTCATCCACGGTCCAATCTGACCATGATCAGACTAATAAAAATATCCTTCCATTTGTGTAATGCTGTTAACCCCAACTCAGATTTGAACTGAACCCCGATTTAAGCAGGTTGGGGACCAAACCACAGTCTAGCAGCGTCCCTAGTTTCTGCTTATGTCATGTACGATGTATGTTGCTTGTTCAAGCGGCAATGACGTCATTTTTATCAGGTCCCGTGATATTATTACGCCCCAACTATAGCATAAGTCCCAACTATAGTTGGGACAGTCCCAACTGTAGTGCTGCGGTTGGGCTGGCCCAACTATTCTTGACCAATGTCTGTGGGAAATGTCTCAACATTATCCAAGTCAATGTGTCTCACACTTGACACAATTCATCAAAAATGTGGCACTTAGCCCTATGACCAATGACATGACATTTGTAAACAATATGANTTTTGGCACATGCTGGGCACATCATGCACACAGGACCTCTCTGCTGTAGTTGGGCCGACCCAATTGTGGAACTCTAGTTGGGACCGGCCCAACTATAGTTGGGACGGGCCCAACTATATTTGGGACTGATGCTATAGTTGGGGCGTAACAACATGATGTAATTTCCCCGCACGATTTTGGGAAAATAACGAGATTTGAAATGCTGGCAGCCAACATGGCCGCCGTTACCGCAATGACCATTGGAATCTATGGCAAAATTGTTTGCGATCGCTAGGATTTTGGAAAATCGCCACTGTAGACATAAATTTTGCCACTGAGAATCGATGGAAATTTTTAATGGCAACATTTTCATGCCTAAAGTAAACTTCGGCAGAGCTTTATTTTTCCACATAAACGCTTTCATCAGCAGAATAAGACTCTCCTGCCCACCGAATTATACAAAGCCAGTGCAAGATTGAACCAAAAAATCTCCTTGATCCACCTTTATAGATACCAAATGAAAGGACAGTTTCATTTAGATCTTGGGTAGCAATGTTTCCTTTAAATTTGATTCTGAGGAATTTGTATTTGTATTGAAGTTTTTTGCCGACAAAGAGATCAAAGTCATCTGTGAACCATGATCGCAAAATACATGTAGTTCAAAAATTACATCATCGTTGCACAAACAAGCAGCGTATGCATAGTCTGGTGTCGTTGCTAGATTGTGGTTTGGTCCCCGACCATACTATTACAACCCTGTGTAAAGTAAAATGGCTGTGAAGCACCCTGCAGGTGCCTTTTGGTTTCGAATTTACCTGTTTCCTCACTTCACTCTGGTGCCAAGATCATAATTTTGGCTTCAGAACCATGTCTGTGTGTACAGGAACAGTGAACAGCCATGACAGTTGTATTTGTTATCTTTGGAAGTACGTGTACATGTAGGTGTACAGGTGTGTCTACACTGTATATGTACATGTACAAGACAGTTACTACGTGTGTAACTGATTGATACACATGTACAAGTTCATATCAATTTACCCTGCATCTACATGTAAATATGCTTTTCCTGCAAGGGTAAGGCAGATGACTGGCGAATTGGTCTGTCCATATGCTTTTGCTGTAACATGTACATGTAAGTGCATGTACATGTACACGCACTGTATTTTAGGGTTGTTCTAAATCTTCATCTGGTTCCGTGCCTACATTGTCAATGTGAATTCGTATTCACAAAATGGAATTTAGATCAACTGCAGTTTTGAACTTATTAATTAATCAGTATATTAGTAAAAGCTTGTCCAGAGCCATGCATCACAATTTTAAGGAAATGTGTAATATCTTGTAATTGAAGTTCTGCTTTGATTTACTAGTACAGTGTACTTGTACCTGTATGCACCGGTAGATCATTCATGTTGCAGGTTTTTTGGGTAGCAAAAGAAACTTTGCATTCTGCTGATCTGCCTAGGGAATCGATGCGTGATCACATGACTTCATGGTTGGCTGCCTGACTAATTACACCATATACCAGTACTCAACCATTCCCACCAGGACTTTAGCATTGATTCAATGCAGTCTGTTTTAAAGAAAAATTACCAAATGAGGCAAAATATACACTTTAGAAAAAATGGTTCACAAAAAAATTTGAAAAATGCAAGAGCTACGATTTTGTTTAAAGAGGCTTCTGTTTCTATTACATGTACATGCATGTATGGGTAGGTCTATACCGTTGTGCTTAGAATCTGCATTAAGATTGGAAATCAGATATACCGGTACCGTACACACCAAAAGGAGTCCATTACAAAGTATTATGCTTGTTTGATTAATGTGAGTCCTAGTAATGCTCAACATGTCACTAAGGACTTGAGCTATGTATTGGTACAGGTACCCGGTACTGGTACTGTGTACCATACATGTAGAGTTTATAAATGTACGTACCTGCCCATTGCTGAAAAAGAAATACTTTGATAATTTCCTTTGAAAGAAATTTCTTCGATCTTTATAATAACCATGATGTTAAGCACCTTATTGGTTTCGCTACGTTGTTTGTTGGATGATGTCTAAATTTAAGTACATGCACATGTATAAAAAATGCAAGAGGAGGTAGGTTACACAAAACCAAGGCATTGCTGACTGAGGGTTTCAAGTCCGTGAAAACCTTCTTCAGGCATCAGTGTTTTGATTGGTGCCTGACTAGTTAGGTGTCCTTGCAAAGCTTTTGCTTTATTTCTTTTTTTTCTTTTTTTTAATTTTTCTGCTGTTATCCTTGCAACTGGTGGGCCCAGGTTTGTGAATGTGTGGTCCTACATGTGCACATGTACATGTGTTTTACCAACTGGTGCATGCAACTTTCAACATGCATTGTACACTTACACGTGCACTTACCGTATGTATCGTGGTATATGCAGAACTGTACATGTCAAGTTCCAACTGTGGTCATTAGCTGGTTTTGATATTTGCTCAAGTACGAGTACATCTTGGACACGAGTCTGACCTCTAAACACTTCATTGCCATTCAGCCATTTGTGAATACAAATCCAAATGATTGTTAATTCAACCATCCCAACAATGCTAAAGACAGTTAAGGCACAATTGATATTCTCTGCACTTCAACAACCTCAGGGCAAGAAATGCACAGAAGATGAGGTGTTCTGGCAACGTCTCCGTGCGATGTTAGTCTGAGGATTGATATTGATAATTTTGGGGTCAGGTTGGCGTAGTCGTTCTTTCCTTGCCTGTCACCTCTACAGCCCGAGTTCAATTCCCGGCTCGCTCCACATGTGGATTTGGGTTTCAGCCCCTATCTGATCCTGTGGGTTTTACCTTGTGGTTTTCCTCCCACCTCTATAACTGTAACTGCGTCTCACTGTCTCCTCTCTACAGATATGGGCTGTTTGGCGGCTGCCTGAGGCACCCTGCCTTGTACAGTATACATGTACATGTATGCCTTTGGCCCACCTTGTAAATCTGAGGGCCTCCACGAAAAGCAGTGCTGTGCACTTGGAGCTTACCCTCGTTAAACATGACATGCATGTAAATAAAAGATATTGAACACAGAGGAAACTACTTTAAAGACATGCAATGACATTTGTTTCCCCCGCCAGACAACCATGCGTTATCCGTTGAAGATCTGGCGGCCTTAAAAGTATACATGTACATGTACAGTAGCTAAGGTGTAGAACGCAGTTGAAGATTGAATGAGATGATCACTTGAGTGTTACACATTTTACTCTTTTGCACAATGTATGGTACAATTACATGCACATGTAGGTGACTTACATGTGTAGATACACTGTACCACTTGACTTCAATTAACCATTAGACTTCACAGGCTATTATCAAACTTTTAAAAGGTTAAAAAGTTTTTAACTTACACTGTAGCTTAGAAGATGTTATTTTGAAATGGAGATAGTGAGAAATTATACATGCACATACCGGTACATGTACATGTAGGTAATACTACATGTACATGTATAGGTACATGTATACATATGTAGTCATGTTCACACTTCAGAAGTCTAAAAACTGAAATTTTCCAACTGGACTCTTTATTTATAGAATAACCCATGTATACGCATACATGTACATGTACATACTGTACATATATTACATGCATATATGTATGTATTACATGTACATGTATGCAAGTACATGTATACATGTACATGTATGTGTGCGTATGCATTGTAAAGGGCACTGGTTGCGTGCCTAAGGCTGTTCAGACTGGTACTTCAGGTGAAAAAACGGTGAAACCAAAACGAATTTGAGATCTCAAATTCTTACAGCAAACTTTACATGAATTGAAATGTGCTCAACTTGAGCGGATATTTTAGTACATGTACATGAACTTGTACAGGATTTTGGTCCAGTGTCACAATTTTTGACATTTTTTCATATCCTTTTTTGAGCCACCCATGAACCAGCCCTCATGCGTGTACATGTTCTGTACGTGTACAGTACATGCACGGTTACACTGGATGCTTTTACATACATGTACATGTACAGTACCAAAACACCCAATAAAAAAAAGTTGACTCACAATACATGGTGGTGAATGTTCACCTGGATTTTGTTGCATCGCTGTGGTGTACGTACTTACAGTTGTACCGGCAGCTTAAGGCTTTAAAATGGATTGTAATATGAAATGTAGGCCCTACATGTACTGTATGTCATCTGCAAATTAATAGGTTTAAATAAATGTGTTACACATACATGTACATGTAGTATGTCGAATTCTAATTTTACAAATTACAGTTAATTTCATTTTCCTATCCCTCTCTCTGTACTCTGATGAGAATTCCCTGTGTCTTCGTTTATAGTATCTCTAACCAGATGACAAATTATTCCATTGACATGAATATTGGTGAAGGGCTAATGAAGAACATGTACATGTACAGTGCATACATGTACATGTACATGTATTTTTTTCTCCAATGTGTACTCTGCACACTTGCAGATTAAGTTGCAGCTGCAATGCTAATGGTTTTTCCATTGATTGTCAGACAAATTAGTGAGAAGCCAGTGCAAAATGTCAGGTGCTCACCATGCACTGGGAAAACAGAGTCCTGATCTGTCATTGAGAAATCCATCGATGATGAGACGGTGCAGTGTATCAACTTAAAGCAGCTAGTCCAGAGGAGGAAAAAGCCTCTGGCATCTACAGGATCACAGCAGGATTTACCCCATGCACCCCGTGACGATGTACATGTATGGCATTGTGTGAGAATGATTGCATTGCATCTTGCAAGACATTAGGGATACATTATCACCTGCCAGATGTTGCATTCTATGTACATGTGTATGTACATGTGTAATTCCTCACAAGAACACACTTGAATGCTTTTTGTGCCAGATCATTTAGAAATTTCGGTGTTGAGTTTAAATTTTGTTTTAAATTTGGGATACAGTGTACTTGTACTGAAAAAGGTCTGGCTCAGTTCTTTTTTGTTCTTTTTGTTGTTTTTTTGTGGCTGATCATTGTTTATATGAACATCGTACAATGTACCATTATTGTACATGTACATTATACCATGATACATACAGTGTATTTTTGGCCATACCATTTAGGTGTTAAGGACTTTAGAATAAATTAATGTGCCCATGCATTGCAACATGAAAACAATACCGGTGTGTTTTTCAGTCATCTATTGTTGATCATTTTGCTTAAAATTGGAAACTTAAAATTGATGTGTGAGTTAATTGTGAGTGAGGGATGGTACCAGTACATGTACATGTATTAAGGTATTTCATTTAAAATGCTCTTTTGATTAAGTGAAAAAACTTCCTCACTAAAAGTTTACCAAAATGTAGCGGTAGAAATAACTTGTTTCTAAAAAATCAAAATTTAATGATCCAATACATGTATTTCATGTACACTGTACATGTGCATACAGGGTACATGTTGGCTTCACATAAATTGCTTAGCTTACATTATAAAAATGTGATACTGAAAATATTACAACAAACCAAAATGTGTAAACTTAAGCCATGGCCTGTACACGTAGATCTTGAACGTGTGTTTATACCTGTATGCCTTGGCCCTGCTTTCATGGCTTTCTGCCAGGCATGTACTGTACATACATGTATATAGTACAGTGTGTTAGAATTATGTACAATTTGTACAATTTTTGTGTGCCTTTCAACTAATGCAAATGAACAGATGCTGGCTACATTATAACAACAAACAGATGGTTTGTTGACATCTGGGCCATTCTATAACTTTGGGCCCAATTTTTTCTGCATGCCTGTACATGTACAGGTATGTCTTTAATTTCCAAGAGTGATAAAGTAATTTTACATGTAAATGACAGTATGGTACCTTCCAACATGTCCAAATGTACATGTATGTACATACTGCATGTACATGTACATATGCAAGTACAGTTTGAAGTTACATGTTATTTCAACGACATTTCCAGGTCAAATTACACAGGTCAGAGTCAGGAATACAAATTATTGCTCATTTGGACCCCAAATTTATGGAAAGACTTAGGTACCGCTACCCCATTTTTGTAACTGTATATCAGTAGATTTCCTTGAAATTCTTCCCACATCAATCCGCTCCGAGCGGAACAAAAGAGGGCCTGTTTTTTGGTACTCACCACATACATACATGCACACCATGAGGTGCGCAAGTATATGCATGTTTGAAGTCGAGCGCGCTGAGTATACGTAACTAATTTATTCCGGCATGTACATGTATGGTCTTTGTGCACACACAGAATGCGTGGAAGAACCCGCTTGTAACTGTCTTTCTTTTGCCTGTTGGGGGTGCACTTCAGCCCGGGGCGGATAGGCCTACAGGTACCGTACATACATGTACCAGTATTTGAGTGCAATGTAGTTTGGGCATTCTGAGTGTACCATGGTATTATATAAGTGGGCAGGCCTTCACCTCATTAAGGAGACAATTTTTGTTGTTAGTGGTTGTTGGGCAAAATACCGGTAGGACCGAGTTGTTGATACATTTGTCTATCCTCAGAGCATTTTGGTCCCCACAAAATCATGAAAATAGGTGAAATACTGGGTATCATATGCCGGTATCACCAAAACTATAGAACAAGTACTAGTATGTGTGTGTACTGTACTGGTAGACTTGGCGCATGTACATGTACATTTACATTGGTGAATAATGTACCATGTAAATGTACATGTACCGGTATGTTCCAATCGATAACCTTTTACGTGTACATGTAGCTGGTTCATATTGTACATGTCACATGTACTGGTTCATATTGTACATTTGGCATTAAAGTGAACATGAATGCAAAATTATGTATAAGTACATGTACATGCACATCTAAAAGGTTATCAATTGGAACATATGGTACACTATTCACCAATGTACATACACGTGTACATTGTACATACATACATGTACATTTGGGAACCAGCCTAGGCTGCAAGAGTTCAGCAATATTTACCTTTGCCATGTTTGCTGTAAATACACTAGTACATGTTAATGAACATGTACCGGTACAATAGGCCTACGTACATGAACATGTACCTGTACATTTCTTATGGATGCATGTACCGGGATCGTATTCAACATTTTTCATGGTTTTTAGGAAATTGTAGACACTTGTTACTTGTCTTGTAACTGTGCATAATGTATGTGTACATGTACATGTACATGTATTTCACTGTTGTAACAGTCATGACTGTGTACATGTAACCATGGAAAGCATGGTGTATTCACCAATAGAACCTTGTACATGTAAGTCATTATTTCAGGCTGTCATGGCTGCGCAGCTGGGTACTTTTTACCAAAATATGATAACTTATTACCTGAATAATTACTGGTATATAACTGAATTCTTTAGGAATTGATCAATATGAAACCTCAGTGCTTCACCATTACATTTGGGACCAGTTCTAAATTAGCGAACTGAATGTATTAACCTCATCGACTGGAAAAGAATATAAAAATTTAAAAAATTTTTGATTTAAAAAAATCTGTAATTATGGCAAGTCATGCCCTCGTTCATCATTGATAGTGTAGGCATGTAGACAATGATTTTGTAGTAATTTTGATGTTTAGAATAGAAAAAAATTCTTTCTTGTCAGGCATATGTCAGGACTGTTTCTTTTTTTTTTAATTTTGGATTGGGTATTGTTAACAGTGTTTATAAAATACAAACATTACCTGGATACACAAGTTTTACATGCATTACATGTACATGTAGAGCATATATGTACATGTACTTGTAGTTCTCATACTGGTGTTGTAGTCAAGACTATCATAAGACCAGTCATGAGACCAGTTAATGTACGGTACAACCCCAATCATGAGTTACTTTTTGAATAGCAGAAGCATGCCTTTGTTGCAGTTCATTTGGTTAGCTTGCAAATTGTGACTTGCATCATGCACTGGTGGTTGGTTGATGGTTTTGTCAGGTTTGTGATGGCAAAGAGGTCTGGACCACATGTGCAACATTTTCCCACACCGTACTACAGTGTACATGTATGTATGTACACTGTAAATGTACATGTACGTATATGCACCCCCCTACTGTACATGTACAGGTACTAGGGGTGCATTGCACTCAAGCACACAACAGGAACGTTGCGTGTTTTATGCACACATTTCCAAACCGAAATTGGTTACCAATATACCAGTATTTCTTCAGCAGATGACATTTTCTCCTGCACAGTTACACATGGTCCAACAATCTTTGCTCTCAACTGCCACTCACATTTGCTAAAACTAATTTTCCAAGGTACAGAAACCAAACCAGCAACATTGTAAGTATCATAAATTCTTCAAATTTCTGGCTGCACGAAGTAAGACAATGCTGTTTTCTGCCATGTTTACAAACTGTGGCGAAAGCACTGAGGAACATGTACATGTACATTTACGTACGCTCTAGTCCAAACTTAGCTTGGTGCACAGTTTTCTGACATTTACCCAAATGCTAGCGTAAATTGAATGTACAATATACAGTATGTGTAAGTCCTGAACTGTTCACCTTTTCCCTCACATTGTAGATTGTCATTCTGCTAAGGTTGAAGTGAGGGGCTGTTTGCCATGGAGAACTGTGTCCTGGCTGGAAAGAACAACTCTGCGATTGCATTCCTGGAGTATGGAGGGATTCCGTCCAATATCGGCTATAATATCCTCTTCTTTGTGGTGAGACATGCACTTCATGTATCTGTCCTCTTTTAAAAAATATTTCTTAATTTTATCATTGATAAATCTGTATACTTTGTGCTTTGGTATACACTTTATGCCATACGCTGTATAATATCAGCCATTGAACTGTGATTTTATTTCATAAAAATGAAAACAAGAATTTGACAACTCGTTTACCTGTATGTACAGTACATACTTGTTTTGTACCGGTAGCTCTGGGGACTGTCCTCGTGTTGGAACAATGAAGCAAATGGCATATACATGTCCATGTTACCATGACTTGTTCTGCGCATTCTAATGGACTGCCTCTTCGAAAATAGTTGCTCTCAGAGGTCCCTTTCAGTTTTTAAATTTAATACCGGTACCTTAACATACTGTACCCTTTCAGTCTTGACATGCCTAGACCACAGAGGAACTCATCTAATGTTCCTTCCGCATTCAGTGACCTGTCTCTTTCAATTAAGGTTTGTCTTGCACATGCACTGGTACACGTGTAGCTGGGAGTATTACATGTGCATGACAGATCATGGAAAGTCACGAAGAAAGCAATCCTGTGAGTTACATGGCCTGTCATCTCAGTGATCTCATTTATCAAGTGACACATGTATGGTACATGTACGTGTACATGTACACTGTATGCATGTTTTCATGTATACACATGTTGTGCATGTTGTAAGGATTTTCATACATTGTAAGTTGCTTTGTTAGATGTATACATGTACGGTAGTTTAAGTACATTTAGCGGTACTGCTATGGAGAAATAGTACTTTTACTAATGTAGGCATGTTCAATAGGCAAACTGTTTTGGATTTGTTTCAGATTCTAGTGCTGCTTTTTTCAGTTTTCCGGAAGATAGCAGGAGACTACGGGCGCATCGCTCTTATGCAAAATGGAGAAGAGAGGTGGGTTATACACGTACACTTGTTGAAGTGACAGTATGCCTTGCATTATTAATGATCACATGATCTGGAGAAAACCATCTGGTTAAAAAGATCATGTGAAGTTTGGTGACAGAAAGTGTGTACCATTTGGCGCATGTGTGATAACATGAACCTCATGTTGTGTAGACGTACGTAAAACTTGGTCATGCATATATGCTTCAGCTCAACATTTGCAGCCTTTGGTAGGTTCAGTACTTATCCCTCCAAACGGATAAAAATTGTAATAAGTACAATGCAGGCGAGGTGAGGGCCTCTGCAGAGAAGCGTATGAACAACAGATCATGTATTGAATGAATGAGACAAAAGTTTGGGTTGGCACCCTGTGAACCTCTTGTGATTAGCGAGGCTCTGACTTAGATCAGTGAATCAGTGGGCTCAGCATTACCGACAGTATACTCTGTCAGTCATCGGGAGAAGATGACCACGGATCTTCTGAGAACCTCACTCACTCATGAAAGAGTTAACACGTACATGTTCATATCACAAACCAGTATCTCACTGCTATTTTTTTAGTTGTACATGTACACACCCGTATATACTGTACATTGTACTGTAAGTCCATCGTGCAGACCTTCAGATCATATGTACTGATTCCCAATCACCTTACTCAGTCACATGCAACTGAATTGTAATCACTTCATTTTGTGTTGCTCTCCCCATTGATATCATTTTCCCCCTTTATTCAGGTTTCTCCGTGGAGATTCAAGGTAAAGCATACTGCCAGCTATTCTTTTTTTTGTTCCAGTTAACTGCCATTAACATTATTCTTGATTGTGGAAATGTTACAATTAATCTCATGGCTTCTTTCATGTACCGGTACATGTACAGCACATGTACATGTAGCTGGGCAGGCATACATGTACATGTTCTGACACTTTTAAGTCCTGTCTTTGTCCTTTCTCCAGCTATTCTTTTACTTGAATTTCATCGGTTCTGGTACATGTACATGTAGAAATCTAGTTGTGTCATAACAGAAGTTTGGTTTACCGTTTTCTAAAGCTGGTTGTTTCTGTCACATTTAGTGCAAGAGGGTTTTTTAGTTTGATTCCATTATATAACCGGTAGTTGGGGTGATTTTTCCGACTGGGATCTTGAGGCGAAGATACATGTACATACATGTAGTTGAGGAGGGGATATGGAAGATCAGCGGTTATTTGACTACTTGAACTTTTGTCATAGGATCTTGGGCTCATGTCCTGGTTTCACATAAATCTTACCACTTAAACCTTTTGTCTTGAATAAATACATGTATATTGACAACTTATTGCTTTGTCATGTAAATGACAAGCTTGTAAAAAAGTGGGTGCAGTGCGTACTGGGGGTACACTGTACATGCACATCTGAAAAAATTATCTCTAAATACCACTGCAAGATGTCTGTGTACATTTACCGTATCATTTCTGTTATCCAGTTGTTTTCCCATCGTTGAACACTTTTATGCCTTGTGATGAGAGCGTCAGTAACAACATTTTAAATTTGACTTGGTTTTTTTTTTTTACACTTACGGTACGTGTACATGCACCCACGCATAGTGAATCACCTACCGGTATGTTGATTAAGGTTATGAACACTGTCTTGTGAAAGTGGATGATACTTCAGTGTGCCCATACAGGTGTGAATCCGTGTACAATGCTTCAGACATGGCAGTTAATTCTACATTATACAAATTATACATTTTCAGTTGGTTGAAAATGTGCTGCTTTTTCATTCATATCAGGAAACTTTTTTATTTCAAAATGCACCAGCTGAGTTGGATTAAAAAATTATTTCCCTCGTGTACATAAGTGTATATGATTGATGCATGTTGTTCATAAATGTATGTACCGGTACATGTGTAGTCAACTCCTGTGTTATACATGTACCGGTACAGAGCATCATGTATTCTCCAGAATCTTACAGGGGTGTGGGGGCAGAAAGTGTGAAAGTGCCAATTTCATCATGATGATCAGTCTCAGTTGATGCACCCCATGGTGGTTACATGTAAATGTACCTGTACTTGATGTACACGTGTAAGGCATTAGCCTTCAAATTTTCTAGATTTCTCAATTTCAACCCTCCTCCCTGAAAAGGCTCTGCAAAGGACACAAGCCAATAATAATGTTGTGTCTCTATAGACCAGCATTCAAGTGGTCGCCAAGTGTCCACAATCCATTTACTGTCCCCTTTAATTAACACAGTATGCCTACCCAGCGTGATACACATCTCATATACCACATGTCCAGGTTGGATACAATGTTGTGGGTTCTAGCCTATTTAGATTATTGATTGCAGAGGACAATAATTCAATCAAGCCGGCTAGATTCCCCTCGCTGTATGAAGCCATCCCCTATCCCCCATCCAGCACTACACTTCAGTGCAACATCCATCTGTCCCTCCCTCCCACGTACATGCAGCACGCATCATATTAATGTCAAGTTTTATTTCTGCATCCTAGCAGATTGTTCCCATAATGACGGCAGTCTCGTGTTTCCCAAGGACGGTTACCTTAGCCATTCTCAGACCATTCACACACTGCCTGGGGTGGCAAATCCTGTGTTGATATTTACAGAGGACGATGTTATCGTAATCCATTCCAAATCAAGAAAGTTGTTTGCCATGAGATGTTTGTAACAGACCAGGCAGACAAGCCTCTGAGGCACTGGTGATACCGTTACTAGTCGTATGTCCAATATGAGCTGTTCTGATATCTTCCCCCCGTAATATCTTTACATTTTGTATGTTGCATCCTTTGAATGCGCACGTTCTTGGAAGACAGGATTGCTGGATAAAAGTATTAGCTTGAGAGTTGAAATTGAAAAATTTGTCTCACATGACACCATACTTGCATATCAATTGGGTCCTCGGAGTAACAAATTCTTTAATATTAGACTGAATTTCCCAGGAAATACACATGTTTTTCCTTAAATTTCTTTGAATCCTGTTTATTGACAAACTACCGGTAATGTGATTCCCCATAGATAGAGGTTCACACATCTGCATGGACAGCTACATGTGTACCTGTAATATGTTAATGAATCCGTTGTATCAATTCCCCTACTACACCAATCCATCAGTTAAAATTTATCCTTCAGGCTCAACCATGAAATGAGTTCATGCCTAAAGCCATGTGGATTTAGTGCACCTCCGAACCCTCTGTAATTAGGCCTACATGTACATGTATCATTAGCCTATGCGTGCATAAATGCCTGAGTGTACTGCCTACATTGGACAGTACCATACTAGTACACCATCCTGATATGAATTAGAGTAATACATGTATATGACAAGGACTAACCGATTAGTAAGTGCAAAGTTACACTATTATGGGGGCACGTTACCATTAGACAAGCTTTAATGTACACATGTACAAGTATCGTTACATACATCGTCACATATACATGTATACACACATGTACATGTATGTACACATGTATGTATCTTGTGTTATTATCATGTTCGTGGTGGTATTGAATCTTACAGTTGGTCTCAAATTAACCCTTTATTAAAATCTTACAATTTAATGGAAGAAAACTTGAGGCAAATTGAATTTGTAGTGTTGCGTGTCTGTTCTTAAAACACGTACATGTATGATAGTTGCTTTACAAGAAAACTTGCTTACAGCATGAACTTCGTACATGTATAGATGTAGGATGTAGGAATATATTTCACAGCCTCCGTGTACTTGTGAAATGTACTGTACATGTATGTACCTTACAAACATGGCAAAGAATATTCTTTTGGAGAGTGACTGTCTGCTTCTCTGGTACATGTACGTGTACGTGTAGAACCCTGTTAAATTTATCGTTAAATAAACTCTGTTAAATTTATTTTTGAGTGTCTCGTCAAAACTTGAATCATTTGACACATTCCAGCAGGCCTGTACATGTACACACACAACTGTATGTCCTCAACCTTTTTATGTGAGCAATGCAGGGCACTTTCCGTGGGAGCATCTGAATATCAGGTGTTCCAAGATGGCAGCCATATGTACAGTACACCATATACACTGTGCATAATGCATTTGTGTACTACTTACTACTAAAGAGTATTTTTTTTTCAACTGGGATGCAGCTGATTATTCCAGAAGATGTCAGAAAATCAACATTTCCATAAAATTTTGAAAATGTGAACCACCTTTCTGGTACTGGTCGACTGATACACGTACATTGCAGGGTATCGAGGGCGAATGTGAACATTGGCAAACAGTGCATGGGTTTAATTGCTAACAAATACAGTAGACTTTAGTAAGACTTTGATCTGTTTCCACCAACCCTTTTTGTACAAGTCAGCTTGCATGGTTTGGTGAAATAGGCCCTACTTAAAGTTTATATTACACATACATGTACTGTACATGCTTTGCTCTTGTGGGTGGGACACAAAAGATGTGTGCAGCCCACAGAAGTTTCAGCCCAGCTGCATTGCAGCGTACCGTAGTTCCTTGCTTCCTCATTAATGTAATGTAGCAGTACTAGTTTCAGAGACAGTTTAAGCAGAAACTCTTCAATGTACATGTATGTGGGATGCACACACCGATAGTTGCACACGAGCCTTTAGAATTCCACAGTTCATCAGTATAAATGTCCTGGAATATGTTTTAAATTGAGCTACCTTGCACGTGTGTACTGTGCTCTAACCTTCAGGCCCACAGATGTGTCCTCGTCTGTTGTGTCTTCTTGTGTTTTACTGTGGTTTGAAAGTCTTGCTTCTTCTACATGTGCTTTCTTGTTGTTCCCCCTACCCACCTACAGGAGACCACTGAACAATGGCCAGGAGGGATCGACCAACGGATACAATGTGTATGCCAAATTATAACTTTTCTTGGAATTGTTTTTCCTTTTCACTTTTTGCACTTTGTCATTATCATGGTATTGGCAACTGCAAGCTCATGAGAAAAAATTATAGCATGTACCGGTATGACCTTTGGCTTTTGGGTGGGATTTCATTAGATTCTGAGCCTGAGAAGTGAGTTCCTAAACTCACTCATGGCAGTTATTCTAACAGTTAAAAATTTATGTGCATGTAACATCCACAGACAGGAAAAAACACTCTGTCTTCACCTCAGCTTTGGCGGGGTGGGGATCCAGAGGGTATTTCTGCTGATCAAAAGTCAAGGCTCTGATTGATTGGGATGCCCTCAGGATGTCAGGATGTTGCTTCTGCTTGCAAAGATTTTTTTTCAGGCAGAGTGGTGGGTGCCAACTTCCAGCCTACCCAAAAGAATCTACATGTAGCTTGGCCACATGCAATTGAGATGAATAAAATGAACCCACGCTCGGCCAGTAGCCATGGTGTACATGTACATGCTCTTCAAAATCATAACTGATTCACAGTTTTCTGTAATACTGGTAGGAAATTAACATATTGAGACAAAGCCAGATTAATATCATTGGTAATAAACAATTCACCGGTACCTCAGTGACAAATCTAACCTTTAGCATAAATCATGATTATTACATAAATGTACATGTCTTCAAAACTGTCATACATACATGTATGCACTTGAATGCAGACTAGACTGCATTATTTTCATTTGGCAATCATATGCCTTAGTGATTGAAATACCGCTACGTTTACATGTACATGTATACAGTACTTATGCATGGCTGTACAGATGACGTACATGTACATGTACCTGTGTACACCCACCTCCATCATCGCTACTGACTGGGGTAGGGTTAACATACATGTACACTTGATCTTACTAGAATCGTTGGTGACTTGGACTTGTTACTGGCTGCCTTTTGTATCTCGGTCTAATAACTAATTTTCTTTCCAAACGCTTATTCTTGTGAAGGGTGTGAAGAATGCTGATGTTTGGTGATCCCAAGCAAGTTCACTGCTTTGTAAATTCTTGTGCACATAAAAACTTCCCCATAGACACCATCTTGGTGTAGTGAAGAATTTAAACAGAGTTTATGCAGTAAACTGCTAACTACAATAATGCATGTTGTTCATAAATGAAATGGGATGGCAGATGCTACATGTGCAAATCCTAGTTGGAATCACCCAATGTTTGTGGTTAAAGAACACGCCACAGTGCACTGCCGATCGAAGGCCTTGTGCACTAGTCATCTTATTTTTCCTTTGCTCAAGTGTTAATTATTTTATGCATTTTGCATGACAAGTTGAAAACGTCTTGAAATTAACATTGGGGGAGCAGCCTGTCATCTAAGCATATCCAGACATCACTTATCCCGCTCCAACATGCTGGTGCACATGTACAAGTAATAGGTTGTTTTGCATGCACTCAATGGTCATGCTTGCAGATTGCTGTCCTGACAGAGAACTTTAAAACCTTTTTATCTGCTATGTCTGCCACGTCAATAGAATTTGCAGCAATCATCATGATTATATTGAGAGTCAAATCTTTCAAAATTATCTGCAGTGACTGCACGTGGTCAGTACCATACATGACAAAACCCTGTACATGTAGATGTGTGCCCATGGTGTCTCTACAGTGTATGAAATGTGACACTGTACATTGTAAGGCATCTACATGTGCATGTATGCACTGGCTAATGGTTCAGGATGCAAAATTTGAATCAGATCAATCAGCTGCATGGGCCACAATGCTAAAGCTTCACTTTTGTTGGACTTAAATGCTGCAGTTTCTTTGAAGGGGATTCTGCTTGCTCCCACGAATCTCACCTTCTTCTGGAGATTCTGCACTTTCGGCCAATCGTTTTCAGACCCATCATATTTCAGTGTATCCATGATTGCCTGTCATTGCAGTCACTTCTCTTGGGGAGTAGTTTTGCTTCTCGCAATCCACTGTTGGCCATGGCTTTTGCACGCAGATGCAACCTCCAAGTTAATTTGTGAGGCAGAGCTTAGAAAATGATTGAAGACTTTTCTTGAGAACATGTTTTCACTCTTGGGGAAGAACATGTACATGTACGTTTCTCTTGACCTTCATCTTGCAGAGAACCTTGTCTTTTAGTCTTGGATACTCTTAGCCCGTTTCATATTTTGTTTCTTCTTTTAAACTCAATTCCTTTCACCTTTTTTGCTCAGGTTTTCAGCCTTCATGGATTTTTCAAAATTGCTTCTGCATGCATTGTACTAACACTGTCTTCAATTTTAACCATTTTGCACTGTTTCTAGATTAATTTCTTCATTTTTGTACACATAGGTATGCTTGCATACATGTGTGCGTAAATTTTACACCTCGGCTATATTTAACTTTGCTGCTGCAGTTATTTCAATAGACTGATCCATGAAGTCCCGCCCCATTGTGTTCTGACCAATCACAGCCGTGATTCATGTCCAACTTGCATAAAAGTCTGACATGCTGGAACCTGTAGTGTGGCATTGGAGAAGAGCATGTGCACAGTGGGCGGGGCTTGCTGGATTAGTCTATCAACCATGTTAACAGCTTCTTTGCGCTAAGTTTGAATGGTTTATTGTACTAATGTTGTCATTTCTTTGAAAGCGTTTTGCACATTTTGTACATTGAAAGTTGCAAGTTTTGCTGCCTTTGTTAAATATGCAGCTTTTTTCATACTCTATTTTCAGCATTTTCTGTATGTATTTTACAAATTTATGCTCAGGTACATGTATCCATGTATGTTGTACATAGTTTGATTGTTTTGTACCATTCAACTCTAGAATCTTGTGGGAATATGATAATATGCATACTGGACTAGTTGATGTCACATATGCAAATACATGTAACCTGTTGAGGGAGACTGTCAAGCGTTCAACAACTGATGCTACATGTACCTGCATGTACTTCCACAAAATTTCAACTGATTTGAATGCAAGCTTACTCAAGTCACATTTATCAGTTCTGTTAATCAGTGTTGATTTACACATACACGTAGATGTACAATGTATAATATCCTGCTGGTACATGCACATTGACATGTGTGCTTATCGGTGCGGTTTGGCTGCATAGATATTCACAGTGCACTTCTGTCAAAAACGTGAATGCAGCAGTCACACAGGAAACGAAACAAGGACGTTTGCATGAAACCGGTGTACTGTGACCGATACTGGTACCTGTACACCGTATCTCTTAAATGTCAGAGTCCTGAATAGGGTACGATACATTGGAGGAGGGCGTGATTATTCACTGAATTATAATTGATATCTTAGACACGTTCTAGTGATTGTTTATTAAAGTGTATGGATAGATATGTACTGGTACTTCTGTCTGGGTTACCGTGGTAAAAACGTCACTTGATAAAACTTTCAATGGTTCTGTATTCCCTGAACCCCTTCCCCCTGAAAAGAAACACATACATGTATGCCCCTTGTAGTGAATTAGAGCCGTAAGATCATGGCCCTAACTTTCATAAGTGGATTAAAAACAAAATGTTTATGTAGGAGGGATTACTCTCTGTCGTGCAGTTTGAAGGTAAACAAAATGTACACATATGGAGTGTGTTTCTCATTGAAGCTACATGTACATGTAACAAATATCAAAACATTTGTAAATTCCATTGCCATAGTACATGTATTTGATAAACATTATTTGGCATACATATATGTGATCCACTCTGCGAAAATGAGTCTTAAGTCGCCAGAGATACTTTGGAGTAAAAAGTGTTTCAGAATAATTTTGCACAGTGTAAATCAATAGGAACACACAGCATTTGTCACCATGGAGTATCCACTTTCATCAGGATGCCAAACTGAGTCATACATCAAAACAAAAAACTCAATTTGCTCTTTCTAGTACAAATGAAAACTCAAAAAATGGCTCTGGCGACTTAAGACTCATTTTCACAGAGTGGGTCACATATGTCACCCACAATTCTTCCCTACATTCTTAGCATTTACAAGATAACTGGCAATCAGGTAATCAATTTGTTTCGCAGTCATCTTTTGTGGCACATTTGATTGTCTCCCAAACCATTTAAATCAAACATATCAGGACAACATTGACAAGAAGTCAACATTTTACGGTCTGTTTGAATATTATATGCCCACCCCATTAAAGCTAAAAGGGGTTGGACTAGCTGTAAAACCAATCACCCTTCTCAGCTTATCTGAAATCAAAGTGCTCTTTCAAAGAAAAACACAAGGCGATTCTCATAGTTCTGTTAAAAAAAAAGAGAAACTGAAAATACCCTACATATAATCTGAATAATCATGGATAGACATTATAGTGAATAATTATTAGAAGTCAAGTGGCCGTGGTATTAACCCAATAGCAAATTCCAGCTACATTAGGCATGTTTAGATTTTTACCCGCTTTCACACAACCAGGCACATCTTTGTTATTCATGTATATCCTTTGTCAGATGCACTGAATTATTTAGTACAGGTTGACTGATCAGCTCATTATGTTACAGTAGTTAGAGCTACCACCTAGCTGAATGTCCTCCGTATAAATTTGCATTATTAATAACTCAATTTTCCCCTCAGACTGGCAAAGCAAAGTTCAAGTGCAATTGCTTTGACAGATTGCATCTCTCATCTCAGCCTTGGTGCTGCAGTAATCTGCAATCACCAAATCAAAGCCAAAATAGTTGCCTTGAAGAAGACATAAATATTTCACAGGGATTTGGGTTTCGGGGGGGGTGCTTATATACATTTATCTGGCCTTTGGCCAGCATTTTAATCCGTCAAGTAGATAATCCTTTGACAATTGAGGAAGCTTTTCCATTTTTTTCATCAATAAGAAGTCCTTCCGCATGGACATTTAATAGTGTACTGGCAAAACGGGGGAAAAAAAAACTGGAAAAAATGTTAAGGAATGGTGTGCCAGAATATTTGCGGATGATATTGGGCGCAAGCACTCATCAACCAGTTGATAGGATTTCAGTGCACACTACAGTGCAGTGTACAATTTATTATGAATATTCAAGGTCTCTAGGCACTATTCACTATAAGCAATACATGTACCATCAACCATGCCAGAGTAACGCATTACATAGAAGTGCTAGGCTTGGATGACAGGTAAACACAAGCTGGTTATTGCCTTCAATCAGCACCCACTTGCAGCGCCATATGGTGGCCAGAATCATTAGCATTGGCAAAATCGACTGATATGTTTGATGCACAGTGGAACCAGAAATGTTTGGTCTCTTATGAAATGCTACAAGAAAGAACGAGTGCAATATTACATGCAAATAACTACTACAGTTCGTTAAAGTCATTTCTTTGAATGAAATAGCATGTAAAATCAGAAGTTCGGATCCAGTTGCTACCGTTAGTATTCGCTGCTCATCTCACTTAATCTTTTGTAAGGCTTACACGTCGGTGCCAAAATATGAATGTACATGCAACCAACATTTGAATTAATACTGACACCTGCTCCAAGCCATAGATATGCTGAGAATTGCCAGGATTATTTACTGCAGAATACTCGCATCTACATGTAGGTATTACATGACAACAATTTCATTTCCTACACTACCTCATGAAATGTTATATCACATCAATTGGAATATACTGAGGTAAACTCTAAAACAACATTCATTGTCACCCGCTTGCATTTTTCAATGGACCATATTGTCATTCTCAGCTGATTTGGTCAAGTGTATTGACACATCCATGTAATTCATCAATGAGAACATGACCGACAAAAGGGTGGTATTCAGAAGATTACATTCATCTCCCAGAATTCTCTGACCATGTTAATAATTGTTTCCCCTACGCGCAGATGGACCAGCATGTTTTATGGTGACCATAGCAAAGACAGCAAACCGTCTATCAATGCCGATGGCGAGACAACATCAGGGCAGGTGGAAGAACCACACAACAAAGCACCGGTATAGTGTCATTCAGCAACCCAAATTAGAAACCATTACTGCAGTGGCATAATGCTCATGGACAGGTGTTACTTATGTGCAAGTTGCACGCCCTTCAACCAATAGGGTGTCATAATATGTGTGTCAAGCTGAACAGTGCGCATGTGAGTTTGGTGCCACCACAGTTATGGTATCTCCTTGTATTCATCTATAGTTGTTATAGTCTGTTCCTAGTATTAAGGACCAAGAATCCACTCTGACTACAAGCAGGTGGGATGGATTTCAGTTTGGCTTGCATGCAAAAATTGTGTATTTCAATAGAAATGGGTCACGCTTTCTTGGTGTGTCCTGCACCGTACGAGCATGAACCTGTGCACTCGTGGTATTTTTCCACCAAAGGAGTGTTGCTCCTGTAAACAGGCCACTGGTTGGCTCCCACAGAGTGGATCATTGGCTGTGGTACTGGACCAAGTTCCAGCTCTAAAAACGGAAATGCAATGAAGTTGGAAGAATGGGCAGAGGATTGTCCCAGTCACAGATATGGTGTGTTTAGGGGGAGGGCAAAGTACTAGACAGCAGCCAATAAGCCATTTGCGAGTTAAATTTGAATAGAATCCGGTACACTGAGTTATCTTATTGCACATAAACATAACAATTTGAATTCCCCAGACTAAAGGCACTGTTGCTATACCTCGTGATTCAGGGCAAGCTTTTGCTCAGCGACCGCCATCTCTGGAATGGACTGGTTCCTTTGTGCCCTTCTTTCCCATTGAGAACAGTGTATTGTTGCAAGGCGTCTCTTATGTAACTAAGCAAAAGCTTGCCCCGAATCATGAGGTATAGCAACAGTTTTTTCTTTTCCCCATTTTTTTTTTTCACCTTTTTTTTTTGTCTGTGTGATACTCATGGGCGTGTCCCAGTTGTAGACATGGCAGCAAATCCTAGGAAGATTCTCTGGGGAAACCATAGAATCGGGGCCCACTTTGATAGAGCTTCCACGCCTCAGAATCAAAAGCTCTCGTTGTGCCAAGTCGCTTTTGGACTGGTTGGTCAAGCCAGATGTTTTACATCAAATCAGCAACTTAATGTGCTGATGAACAGCATTGTAAAATGCCACGGATAGGCCAGGCATACATAGAGTTCTACTGTGCCCACCCACAGAAGGGATTATGCATTATCTGTTCTGCTCTAATGAGATGACAGCAAAGCTTGACTTTGTTACATTTAATATTTGGTAAGAATTATTAATAATCAGAACTGATCTACTTCTCTGTGTAAATGTAACCAGAGAACTGGGAAAACGTGAAGTTAATGTCAAAGCGATGTGATATAATTTATTTCCTGGCACTGCTAAATGACAGCCTGGACCCTTTTCTTTTCTCCTTGTAGGGTTTTCTTGACTGGCTTCCGGCTATGTTCAAAATCAAGTAAGTGCTGGCTTCACATGTTAGTTCCATCAAAAAAAATATTCATTGACTTTGAATATTATTTTGGCTGTCCTAGTCTTTTCAAACCAGTTCATGTTAATCAAGTCAGTGATGGACACACTTTTAATTTTTGTATGTATATAAAATTGTGTATTTATGTTATTATTATTTTTATTTCTGGTAATGACACCAAGACTTCCTCAAAAGTGCCCCAGGCTCTGTAGCTAACAAGCCTGAAGAAACCTGTAGAGAGGAGACAGTGAGAAGCAGTTACAGTGTTTGGGAGGAAAACCCCAGAGGAATATTCTGGGTGAAACCTACAGAATCAGGTGGACCAAGCCGGGAATCGGACCCGGACTGCAGAGGTGGAAGGCAAGGATAGAACCACTTCGCCAACCTGAAACAGCTTCAACTTTTCTTATCTTGTTTTCAAGCTTTTTAATATACACAAATGTGACATTCTATGTGCCTGTTGATTCTTGGTTCTGGTGTTAAAATCTGTCGCTGAAAACAATATCAGACTTCATGAAGTTGCATCGCTTTCGTCTTGAATCATTTTCTGTTTCTGTAATAACAGGGACGAGGACATCAGGTTGAAATCTGGTGTGGATGCAGTGCAGTATCTGCAGTTCCAACGTTATCTGATCATACTGATCATCATCCTGTGTGTACTGTCCATTGGCGTCATCTTACCTGTCAACTTCAGTGGAAGCCAGGAACTCGGACCTGAGAATTTTGGTCGTACCACCATCAGTAATATACCAACAAAGTGAGTGGAATGTTTCCTTGTTGTTTGTGTATCCAATAATACAACTTCAGTCGAACCTTGAAAATAAGAGCATTGCTAATACATGTGCATCGTTCAGTATATAAGAAGGAAATTTACGAGGTCCTGATCCGTTCTTCATTCTTGATAGTACAAAGTTCCTGTTACAAGGTAATCTGCAGTGTCTGAGGAACGTCTTATTAGTGAAGTTCAACTATAACTTTTCCTCAACATCAATGTTAGGATGATACAAGCAAGATAGCCTGAACTATAAAATTCAACTTTACATATCTTGAAGTGTTACATGCATGTCTAGCTTTTGATTGAATTAAAGTCAGTGTGTTAACTCCAGACTGGCGTAGCCTACCCAGTTCCAACACCTCGTGGATGAACCTTACTGTTGATTTCTTCCGTACCTTTGTACTTTGTTTTTGCAGTTCAGATAAGCTCTGGGTGCACACCATCTTCTGTATGCTGTTCTTTTTGATAACTGTGGGTGCTATGAGGCACTTTTCCACCCATTTACCGTATAGAGAGGAGACTGATAATGTGAGTATCTTAAACATTGCAAGGGCTCTAACAATAGATGTCTAGAATGTCAGTATGGAGAATGTGACACATGCTTGAAATTGCCAACATGTCCAGATGTTAAAAGCTGTCTCCAGTCTTGAGTTTCAACTGTACTGTTTTGAAGTGGAATTATTAAGTTACTCCCAGATGAATGTGCCATGTATACCTAGGGAAACTCTGTCTACATGTATGTACACTACCTTTAAGCAGGAGGTCTAGTTTATTTATCATGGACATAGAAATATGCATGAACGCAAGTAGACATCGTGGCAGTGGTATCTTTTCCAATAGAAATTTGTGACATTGGATGCATCTGAAGCATGGATATTTTCTGTTGACAGTACAGTTTGCTTCATTTCATGCTCACGAATGAAGCAAAATCATGTTTATACTGTACCTATCTGTTCAAACAATGACCAGCTGTAGAAGTCCCCTGCATTTGCTTTTTCTCCAGATATCCAGTACGCTCTTCGTCACTGGCATACCATTGGAGAGGACAGATGCGTCTCTCATAAAGCAGCATTTTCAGTAAGTCTCCCTCAAATGTCCCATGCCTGCACTTCTCAAAGCATTCACATGCATAAAACATGGTCCTAGTTTACATACGAAGAAATATTTCTTCGTGTGTTGACTAGGACCGTGTGTGGACAATTTTTTCCCCGTTTTCCCAGCATGTTTGTTCATGTTTCATGTGTTTTGCTTTGAAGAAATTCATGGTAATGAAAGTCTGTATACTTTGATATTTTGAATAACAGGGAAGCATATCCGGATGTCACTGTCCTGGATGTGCAGTTTGCCTACGACATTGCCAAACTCAAAAAACTGGACTTACAGAGGTAATGGGAACCATGAGAAATGGTGTAGGTACGAGGTACAAATCTGGCTTAGAAAAACTAGTTGGTTGCATCACCCACCTTATGGGTTTCTGTCAAGAAACCTATTCATGTGTATGTACTGGTAAGCATATTGATGTGTTGTGCACACTCTTTCTGATGAAGAAAACATGCAAACTGGTGATTGAACAAGCAACTTTTCATGAGATGCATAGTCACCCAGTGTATGTACCATTTACCATGTACCAGACACATAGACGTAGATTTGACGTTTTGAAAAAGCACCCTTTGTGTTCTTAACTGCCATCTGGCTATCTGTACAGGTATACAGCACATGAACTCATCTCCGGTTAGTATTTCAACAAGCTAATCCCCCATTGTTTTGTACATACACAAAATCCAAAAAGCCTTTGGAGGCAAACCATGTGTTGAACTTAGCTGCACTGCACTGCCTGTCGTGTTAAAATGATTGCTCTCAGGGTGTGCACCAGAGTGTTAAAAATACGAGGTTGTGGTAAGAATCGAAATATAGAGTACCGAAGTGAATACGTCACGCGCACAATTAATGTGTAAAAGGCATTAACGCGAGAACCAGCACGTGAACCAACACGCGCGCGTACTCCATTCGTTTGCACTGCACTTTCTTGTTCACAGTGATGTCACACTTCGGTACTCTATTATGCAGACTGTTGAAATGACTCTTGTGAATCAGTATTTGTTGCATTTGGTCGTCCAAAAGTCTGTCTAAAGGTGGATGCTGTATCTTGTCCTTTTTGGTCAAGATTTTGGCAAAAAAAAAAGGTGCACTCAGTATTCCTGCCGATATTTACACTGTGAAGAACACCGCTGTGTGGTTTGATTGTTTTATGAACTTTTTATTAGTAAGGTTTATGTTAAAAATTGAATCGTATTTCTTTTATTTTTCTGTGGGTTTATGCTGTGTAACGTACAAATAATTTTTTTTGGGGGGGGGGAATTTTGCCAACACTTGACCCTATCTTGGAACCAAGATTATCTGTTCATTACATGCAGACGTGACGCAAGACTGAACCGACTACATTGTGAGGGCATTTATTCCAAGACAGGTGAAAGACCCAAACTGAGACAAGGCACCTGTGGACAGATCGGCTGCTGTGATTGTTGTGGAGGTCCCAAGGTATCCCAAACAACTTTCAAACGTACATGTAGTGTGCTTTCCTGGCTGTGTACTTTGCTATTTTAAAGCTTGTGAGAAAACCCAAAGAAAATTTAATGCAAAACTTGGTAATGGAGTGGTTGAGTTGCACTAGTATCCTTGAGATCACTTGCTCAGATCTCACCTGAGCCACTTTTTGAAATTTGCCTCACATTCTTGAGAGCCTTCACAGCAAGGAGCATCCTAATGATTCCACGGTGAATGGAAAAACTTGCATTAGTGGTTTTCTTGGTTGCCTTCGTTCCCTTTAATTCTTCCCTTTTCCCTCCTTATGACATCCAAATTGTCAAAGTACTGAAATTGAAAACCAAGTGTTCCTTGCAAAGTCTTAATCTTCATCCAATATCCAATATTTTTCTCCCATGATCCAAATATCCATTTAGCTATCCTCCACAGGGCCGTATCACTAACAACTCTCTATTTTCCCCAGGTGGATGCCATCGATTACTATAGCAACCGTGAGGAGGACCTAACAAGGCAAGTCATGGAGGAGAAGGGTCATGCCCTTAAGAGCAACCTGGGCATGGCCTTCGTTACAGTTCAAAATGAGCTCATGGCTGGCAGGTAAATATTTCCACTGTTTAATCTTGAACTTTCTATTCATATTGTTGTTGCAGTCCTCAGACAGCCTGCATATTTTCTCAGTTGTTGTGGTTTTGGTATTGCTTTACGTATTGTAGGTTTCAGTAGGTTTAGCAAGTTTCACTCCTCAGGTGTCATGTCTCTTCATGTGAACTCGGTGTGATACATGATGCATGACCCGCTCACTTCCCAGAGTTACTGAAGTATACAGCACATACATGCACTTGCTCCGGAAGATATATAGAACTTACCACATATATTTGTAGTTATTCAAGGCATTCATAAACAACGTGATCTCATGCCACTATCACAAAACTATATGAATTGGCATAACTTTAATAACTAATAGTTACGTTTGCTCCGTAAGTTACACCATAAACTGTGACACTGTGTGCCTTTGGCCTGTGCATCAAATTATTGAGTACTCCATATGGTCATTTTAGCATGTGGCATAACTTACCCGAAATAAATTCCAAATTGACAATGTTTTGGTCATTTTAGTATGTGGCGTAAGTTGCCCAAAATAAATTTCAAATTTCCTAAATTTTGCAGGATTGTCAACGACTATGCAACACTGAAGACTGGGCCTCCCACAGTATCCAGTGTCAGTAAGCAACTTCATTCCACCGTATGGAGCGTCCACTTTGCCCCCAAGCCTGATGACATTGTCTGGTATGAATAACTTGGTCTTACAGTTACCCTTACAAATAGCCAACCCAAGAAAGAGATGGTGGCAGTCATTTTCAACCGTTAGCTAACAAGTTTGGAATTGATTATCAATTTTGAGTGTTAATAGATATTGCTGCCCTCTGCATAGATTCAACATGGTACATGTACGTAAGGGTGTGTCTTACTCGTTTGTCTGTCGCTGTAGCAAAACATCTTCCTGTTGAAGCCTCTGTCTTGCAGGTGCAGCCATTTTCCATAGTTCCATGTGTGTTACTTCCAGTTGTAGTAAAGTGATGTGGGCACAGGCAAAGTTTCAACTGAATGTGTACAAATGTAGCATTTTGAAAGTGTAGGAGTGCACTTGAGAATGGGCACAAATTTTCTGAGTTGTTTGTCAGGTTTTTTCTTTTGTATTACCAAGGGCATGCTAATGCACAGGTCCACATTGAAGTACATTGTACCTGAATATGCTTCCGGATTAACACTTAATAACAAGTGGTGCTGTTTCGGAGCCCAAGTCCCTGTTATCTAGTGTTCTGGAATATTAGGTGATAGGAATTGACCCTAAGTCTCCCGGGGTACTTGGCTAGAAACCCTACCAGACACATTAGACTCCATCGTTTGTCAGAGTGGATTGTCTGCCCAGTGTAGCAAGGTCAACTCTCCTTAAGGCCAAACAGGGTGGGAGCCTATGACTGCCAGTTACCACAAGATCCGACAGTGGCATTGTTCAATGGGACTAGCTCCCATTGTCTCAACATGGCCAGTTTGTTTGGCTGCTGTTGATTGCCAGGTGCATTAAACTGTACCAGACTTTTTCACCTGATGCACTGTGCTGCATTTGGCAGGGTTAGGGTTAAGGAAGGCTGTGTTGACTGAATACTTTGAGTAGGAATATGTTCTGGTCATTTTGCAAATACAGCAAACTTTGCATAATACCTGTTTGTTCATATACTCAGTTTCATTTATAATCAAACCCTTAGGTCTCAGAAATGACTTGCTGAGTTTTATAGACTCACTTTTTAAGCTGTTCAGAGTACTCGCATGACTTTAATATCATGCATGATTTGCATTTCATTCTTCACGTTTCCATCCTCCGATAGGGAGAATTTGTCTGTTGGACCATTGCTGTGGTGGGGGAGTGTCATCTTCGTCAACATTGGTGAGAAGCCATCCATAGTGTACTTTGCTCATTGATCTTAACCCGCCTGGGTTTTTGGCTAGAAACCCTGCCAGGTGCAAAAGTTTCACTTCATTTGTCAAAGTCTGTTGCTTGCAGAGTGCCTCAGATCCAGCAGGTACATGTACATGTACAGGTGTACATGTAAATTATCGCAGGGCCAAAATGCCCAGTGCAAAAAAAGCACCAGACTGTAACACCTGTTGCACTTTTACTGCATTTCACAGGTTAGGTTAAGCATCGTTAAACAGTCACCAGACGTTCACATTTAGCAGCAGAAAACTTCCGTTCTCAAAGTACTGTGTATTCATGACCAAGTGGGATGATTAGTAGGTGGTGAGATAAGAATTGCTCCCATCCCGACCATCTGCAAATTTTGTCTTGGCAACTTTGCCAAATGCAAGAAAATTGCAAGTACTGTGTGCACTATAAAATGTAAAATGCCAGCCATGGTACATTGCTGCTCCTTCCTGTTTTTTGCTGAATCCTGCAATATACGGAAATTCTTTTAACCACTGTTGCATTTTGCTAGTTGGCAACAGACAGGGAGACCAATAAGGCATCGACATTCCTTGATTTCCATCTTTGATGTTCCATAGAGAATTTGCTGCCAGTTCGAATTACACATTTCTCTACATGTGACCGTCCAAACATTTTTACTGTGCTAAATATAGTTTGGTCCAGATGGAGACCAGTGTGAAAACCTGTTTACATTACGAAGAGAATGGAAGTTGAGAACAGTCCTGCTATATGTACATAACATGTACATGTATAATCAAAAGCGATTTCATTCTCATCCGCAGCCTTATTTATTCTATTGTTCTTCCTGACAACACCATCTGTCATCATGACTAGTCCCGTTGGAAGCAAAAACATAGAAGAAGCAGTCAAAGATGTTAAGGTGAGCCTCAAGCTAATAGCGTGTCCCAGTACCGTTCTGAGGTGCCTAGTTGAAATTGGGGGACCGTGGCACAGACAGTCATTCAAAAACTGCATACATGTGTCACTGGTACTGTCACAAGTTTGCGCATGTCAAAGTGGAAAAATAGGATACTTTGTTTCATTTTGTGACACGATTTCCTCTTCATGAAAGAGGTGACGATTTTGTCAAAGCACTGTGTCGTTTGCCTAAAATGGTCCGGCAGAGAATACTGTTGAGCGGAATGGAAGGAGCATCTAATGGGAAGCATGCCCCTTTGTCCTATTGCATTTTGTCTCTTTTGTCCCACAACTGCTAATATAAGTTCTTCGTTAATCATGTCTGTACTTTGAAGCAGAAGGAAGAATGAAGCATTGGCCAGCTCTTGAGATTGAGATCTCAAACCTAACGCCATCCTCATACACAGTTTTAGTCCCTGTCTTACCACCTACATGTACATGTGTATTGTGAACTGAGGTCTGCAGTCCACCTTGTTTACCCATAGACATCTGAGGGAAAAACCTGGACTGAACATGTCATAAAACAGTTGTTTTTACATGAAATGCATGTACATGTATCGTAGGCTGACAAAATGCATACATGCAAAACACTCAGAGGGTAAATCAGATTTGCTTGTTCTCTGTAGCTCAGAACCTGTTAATAGTAATATTTCTGACCCTGACCCATCAACGTAAATACCTTAAAATACCAAGAGGAGTATTTACACATGTGGACTTCAGTTTTGCTTCAGGTGCACTGTGAATGGGACCTGACCAGTCCAGATGTTGTGTAGAGGAGATTCAACATGAACTTTTTCAAGTATAATATAAATTTTGCCCTTTCTTTTTGCCTCTTCAGTCTCCCTTCATCTCTCAATTCTTGCCCACCATTCTGTTGTGGACCTTTGCTGCTCTGCTCCCAATCCTGGTCATCTACTCCAGCTACTATTGTGAGTTCCACTGGACCCGTACCAAGCTCAACCACACCATCATGCGCAAGACTTTCATCTTCCTGATACTGATGGTGCTTGTGCTGCCCTCGCTTGGCCTGGCTAGGTGAGTTATCTCTACCACTTTAATGTACGCATATAAATCCGGGATGTGTTAGTATCCTGACATTGTGATTTCATTGTATTTTCCTTGACACAGTTTGCCTTCGATCTTTTTTGGGTTTAAAGGGTTTGACACAGTTCCCTTCGATCTTTTTTGGGTTTAGAGGGTTTGACACAGTTTCCCTTTGATCTGTTTTTGGTTTAGAGGGTTTGACACAGTTTCCCTTTGATCTGTTTTTGGTTTAGAGGGTTTGACACAGTTTCCCTTTGATCTTTTTTTGGTTTAGAGGGTTTGACACAGTTTCCCTTTGATCTTTTTTTGGTTTAGAGGGTTTGACACAGTTTCCCTTTGATCTTTTTTTGGTTTAGAGGGTTTGACACAGTTTCCCTTTGATCTGTTTTTGGTTTAGAGGGTTTGACACAGTTTCCCTTCGATCTGTTTTTGGTTTAGAGGGTTTGACACAGTTTCCCTTCGATCTTTTTTTGGTTTAGAGGGTTTGACACAGTTCCCTTCGATCTTTTTTTGGTTTAGAGGGTTTGACACAGTTTCCCTTTGATCTGTTTTTGGTTTAGAGGGTTTGACACAGTTTCCCTTTGATCTGTTTTTGTTTTAGAGGGTTTAACACAGTTTCCCTTTGATCTGTTTTTGTTTTAGAGGGTTTAACACAGTTTCCCTTTGATCTGTTTTTGGTTTAGAGGGTTTGACACAGTTTCCCTTTGATCTGTTTTTGGTTTAGAGGGTTTGACACAGTTTCCTTTTGATATGTTTTTGGTTAACAATAAAAATGACTGAAATAGCATTTTGAACTGTGACCTGTTTGCCATACTTGTTGTCACTTAACTGAACTGCATCCATACCCAGCTTATGTCAGCCAGGCTTTTTGAAGAGATCTGTGCCAACACTTACATCAAACCCAGTCACTGGTTATGCCCTCTCTTAGTGATCCCCTGCTGCCATTCATCACAATTCCTTGTATTGTGACTTTTGGAGTGATCCTTGGCTATATGGAATTCCGCTCTTTTGACTGGTCTTGTGACTAGTCTTGGGACTGGTTTTGTGTTTGATGTCTTGTCTTGTCATGGCCTCAGCTACAACGCTGGTAGCCTGAGGGTCCACCAGATTTAGCTTTGGGCAAGTTCAATGGACAAATAGTCAACCAATGGTTGATTTTAACTGGTAACCGATGCGTTAAATATGTAGTATATTGGGCATCAGGGAAAATCAATCAGTGGTTAACAAATTGCTGCTATCAAACTTGCCTTTTATTGTCCACTGTACGTGAAAAATGGCCACCAAGCCTTAAAATCTGGCTGCAAAGTTTAAAACATGGGGTGTTCTATTTACGTCATGGAATATTTTTCTTTACAGCACAGTATCTTGTAGGCTGTTCCTTCAAATTTTATGGCAAACAAGATTTACACGTATCTCATTGTCCTGATGCCCAGAAATTCACTTTACCTGATCTCAAGACATGTGAAGGGGTCCTTGTGTGTATCTTGGACCCTATGGTCTGTCTTCGCCCTGTCCTCCTTCCCGGTATTTTTATTATGACTTCTGACCAAGTTTAGTGTTTGAAACTAGGAGAACACCATGTCCCTGTGCTCAGTTCTAGCTTGCCCTCAACACTACACGTTGTCCCATCCCCTGTTTTGTAAATGTCTTCTTTCATGTAGGCCATGTTCTTTCCTGATCTTGTTTGGAATCCTTTCTGTAGCTGTAAACGTGTGTTTCATGTTTTCATTTTGTGTTTCATGTTTTCATTTTGGGTATATGTTTCATCCAGTCAGAAAGGCACTAAATGTGGTATTGGTGTGTGGACCATTGAGTAATAATTTTTGAAAGCTCATTTCTCTATTTCCTTGTTAATGATTTCTCGATAGTGTTCTTGTTATTAAAGTTTAGACTTGGATAACAATTGATATTGATGTGTTGTAGACTATGGGGAGTGTTGGTCATTGTAATCAATTGTTATGTACTAATCCCTTCTTTGGTTTTGGTGTTTTGATGTGTGTGTTGACTTTTTAACACCCAGTGCACAAGCATTGTTTGAATACTGGATCCAAGCAAGCACCAAAGATGTATCCATACGTTGGGGGTAAGTCAAAAAAAGTTCCAAATTCCCGTCAAAGTTATGTAACCGTCAGTGTTTTTTGTTTCTCTATCGTCCAACCACAATTCAGTGCCCAGGCTTTGTTTGAATATTGGCTGAACTCTGCTGAACAGATCAAGATGAGATGGGGGTAAGTCGGGGGTAAACAGTGACCCCTTGCTGGGTGCACTTTGACCCCGTGTCATCATTCCGTTCCTGCAAGCTGACACCATTAAATCTCATGCTTTTTAACAGTGTGACCATCTCATCCTTATCCGTTTTCTTGTGGCACAGCATCTTGAATTCTGATAAAAAAGGTTGAATTTGTTGAGCAAAGCCAAGGATAGAGTTGCAACAGTGAGTGGAATGCTGTAAATCTGGACACAAGATGTATGCATGGGCATTGTGGAGTCGGCCATTTTGTGTCCATATTCAATGATGCCCATTGTTGCAGTCCTTTAGTGTTGGCTTTTGCTGTTGTGGCATCTGAAGTACCTTTGACTGAGTTGAGAAAGTGGCGGTCAAGGAATTACTTTTAATGAACTTCTGAAAATTCAGTAAAAATATGCATATAATACATGGACATACATACTCATGATACATGTACCAGTAGGTACAAAAATGTAGAAAACAGTTCAGAGACAGGAGTTTGTACACTGGAAAATGAGTTTTGCTGCCACTTTCTAACTAAGATCACAAGAGGGCACTCCATGGCAATGTCATTCATGGGCGAGTTCGAATGATGGACCATTTGTCAACCACTTGTTGATTTTTCCTGATACTCAGGAAAATCCGCCAGTGGTCAACAGATGTTGTCGCTCGAACTTGCCACAAGATGAACTTTAATTTTGTTCTCTTTTTGAGTTACTAACTTTTGAGGTCTTAGGTTTCTCCTCTGGGAAAGTGTCTCCTGTGGAAACTTATTCTTGTAGACTTCAAACCCTCTAAAGGATAGTCATTCAAAATTTCTCATTACTTTTGGATTGTGAGTTTTTGAGTTTATTCTTGGTTCTTTTCAGGGTATCTCTAAAAATTGGCAAATATGTGGTATTTTATCTTTACCGATAATTTTGCAAATGACTTCTCTTTTAGTCAGGGTGAGAATAAACAGACCCATTCTTCGGTGGTGTTTCCTAAGGCATGGGAATTCCTTTTGTCAGATCAGACAAATTGACACTCTTCAACTTGAAAATCTCTGTCTGATTTTCCCTCCAATTTTGATATCTCTCTTGATTTTTGTGATAGTCACCACATTAGAGTAGAATACATCATGCATGATTGTTTAATTTTTCCTTTTAAATTTAACTTCTAAATCAGAAATAACAAGTTGATTCTTCACGGCCCACCTAATGAGAATGCTATATGCAGAGGCAGTAGTTGCCAGCATTTCAACATATATGTAACTCTGATACAACATTGTGGTAGTCAGCAGTTAGACCCTGAAAAGAATCCAAAGTGATTTCCTTATAAATGTAAAACAGACCCATCATGTTCATAATTTTTGTTTCACGTTTTCCTATTTTGCCTTTATTGGGCGCTGCATCACCAGTGTCACTCAGCAGTTGTTTCATTTGAACTCAGCTAGCTCAATATAATTTGCGAACATTCCATCTGACTCCGCATTTGCACTCGTTTGCTCATATCAACTAACTCTGTTGATTCTTAATTAAAGACTTTTATATTGCACTAGCTAGTGAGAGTGGCCATGTTACTTTGTATACTGGTATAATGAATCATTCTTAATGCTGGGGGATGTGCGGTTATCAAATACATGTTGATAGATCCTGTTGGTTTATAGTAGTATTTGCCTAGCTTTTTGATGCAGACATTCAATACCAGTCATTTCATTAATCCCTGTAGCACGCTCTTCACAGTAACCAAGCATCAGATAATTCAAGCTCATTCTACATGTATCATGTCTCTAAACCTGCTGAGAATTCTTTTCGCTTGGAGTAATAATTTAACCCAAACGCGACAAGCAACTCTTTCATATCAAGCTGTATTGCTTGGTTACAGAAATATGGCAAAATGAAAACTTCATGTAGCAAATCCAGTAGGAACCATTAACGTTAAATGGTTGATTTGTCTCCAGTTGTAAAGCTAAGATGAAATTTTGTTAACAGACTGCAAGTCGTACACGTGTAGATCAGTGCTATATGTCTTTGCCGGTGTATGATGCCCTTAATAGATACATTAACAGAAATGACTTTTTAAAATGCAGTAGAAGTAATCTACTGTTCATGTACCTAATGTGAGTATACTGACATAACTGTATACATGTAAACCCAATACAAGGATGTGCTAGCATTTTTTATGTACATGTATGAGTACATTTTTAAAATTTAAATAATTTCTCTCCTACTAGAAGGATTAACAGTCTTATTCCACACTAGCAGAGTTTTGTTGGACCGTGTGACCATGTAGCACATGTTGTTGAAGGGGGGGTCACATGTACATTTACATGTTTGCAAACCTCTGACATCTTCACACACTAACCTTCGATAGTTGCTTTTAGACGGTGGTAATAAGGTAAACTCACTAGTTGCTTGAGCATTTTTATATACAGCAGCAATATGGACGTGGTTTTGTTTTGGATCTGGGTAGTTGACTGTAGACTTTTCCAGTGACAAACTTGCTGATTTTCTTCCTCCTGATACTGTTAGCTGCATCTTCCTGCCAGAGAATGGCGCTTTCTTTGTCAACTACGTCATCACTTCGGCATTCATCGGGACAGCTCTGGAGCTGATCCGGTTCCCTGAACTCTTCCTGTATGGCATTACCATGCTGTGGACAAGGTCCAAGGCTGAGAAGATCACCAAGAGAAGTGTAAGGGAGTCAGGATTGCTGTCTTTCCCTCAGGACTAGTGATTGTAATGCCACCAGTAGTTCGGCTAACAAAGTTCATTTGAGCCAAGTATTACTGCAGAGCCATTGGCCTCCTGATTCTGTAGCACAACATTCTTGAATCAGGATTTATGGATGCTTTGATCCACCCATAGAACGGACACATCAGAATCTACAAACAGAAAGCTGAGTGTTGTCTCCTGCTAATTATCTTGGCCTCATTATGTAGTTGATTATTTCTTGTGTTAGTTCATGGTACACTCCTTGATATCATGACAGTTTATTCGATAAGTTTGCAGTGTTCTAGTCATAGTTTTACTAGGAATCTTTTTCTGTTTCTGTGCCAAAATGTACAAACACCTAGAAGGTCGTTGATGTAGGATGAATCAATTCCAGTCATTTGTGTTTCTGTTTGTATGATTTCTTTGAATACTTCCATTTGATACAGAGGCTAGCATATGAGTTTCAGTATGGTGTCCAGTACGCCTGGGTCCTCACTACGTTCTCCATTATTCTGGTCTACAGTATCACCTGTCCACTTGTTACACCTGTGGGTAAGTCAGTTTAGTACTTTCCTGTCTTGCTTTTTTTAGGTTACAGGTGATGAACGATAGCCACAGTACACAGGTAAAAATGCCAAATCCAGTATTGGCCTAAAATGACTAATGTTGGTGTCTGGAAAAAAGTGTTGTAGTCCAGAATAGACACTCTGACACCAAGACTTGGTCCTGGTTCCGAGACTGAGACCAAAACTCGCAAAGTCAAGACCAAGACCGCCGAAGACCAAGACCTTAAGTCCAGAATAACATAATTGCAGTAATCAAAATGCACACAAAAAATTCCATTTTATTTAATTTTTATGTATGCTACATTAGCTTTTTCACCAACCCAAACAATGCAGGAAAGTTACCTCTTGTTTTCAAGTAGTTTAAATCACATGTAATGTATGTACATACACATGGAATAAAATGAGTTGACCTTTGAATTGCAATGAAATTGCAGCTTGTCCAATTGTAACAGTAATAACAATGGATGAGTGTAATGTTATCGATTACAGGCACAAACTTGCCATATATTGCTTGTCTCAACCTGAGACCAGCAGAAATACTGAGACAGCTATGTGGGTACTGAGACGAAGACTGAGACCAGCAAAGATGGTCTGGAGACCAGTCTCGAGACCAAATGCGAAAAATTATCAGACCAAGTCTTGCAAAGTTTCTTGTTAAAGTTTCTCCTACTGTCTTCATGTATTTTAAATCACGTAGACATATACTATATACTATATACATATACTATACACGTATATGACAAAAAACCTGTCTCAAGACATACATGTACATTACTGCTGAAGAAACAAGTAAAGCTAAAACATTTTGGTAACCATGATAGATGCACCTGTCTTTCTGTACTGTTTTTGCCCATTATACCAATAGTTTACCACAGCTTAAATTGGTCACGTCATTATCCCAATAATGTACATGTACCTGTTACTTGCCTAAAAAGTGGCATTGTAAGAATATGCTGACGTTTGAAATGCTCAAAGCTCAGTTGTTTACTGATAAGTTAGATAATTTTTTTTGTCCCTGTATTTGAAAATTAAAATACAGTCAAGAGAAAACAAAAGCACTATTTTATATGAGAGTAGTTTTTGGGTTTTTGTTTGTCATAAATATTTACTGGTAAATATTGTACATGTACATGCACATTGGATAAAATCTCCCTCTCGCAGTTCCTTACCAGTACAAGTAGTTCTGCCTTATTCACTATGAGCATCACCTGACAGCACGTTCATGTGCATGTACATTACATTGTACAGCCAGTGAGGGATTATCACTGGTACAAATATTGCATCTTATATAGGCTTGTCTGTCTCCCCGGGTTGCTGTAATTATCTCCCAGCAATGATTTATCGTGCCCCCGCAATGACCAGAGGGTAATGATGTGTTGGCGCCAGGGTCTTGGCCGGTTGCTAGGATATGTTGCTTCATAGAAGAAATCCCCAGATTATCTCCCGTGTCATCAAGGATGTGTCATCACCGTAAGGAGGTGGTGCGTTCGCGGGACAGCATCTTCAACAAGAACCAAGCATCTCGTGTGTGCTGCATGAGGAATCTGTGATGCCTTGCTTTAAGCTTGCCGCTGATTACGTTAAAACACTCCTAATCAGATTAAATCATAAAAGTCTTTTTTTTTCTGTGCTGGTAACGACGTGCGCGAAGGAAGCATGTACATTGTAGACATGTGAGATATGTGATAAGGTTATAGTCACAGTGCTAATTGATGTAAAGCAATTTTGTGCCTTTAATAGCCTGCATGCCTGCGTAGAGTATTACATAAACACAAGTTAATCATGGCTAATAGAAGGAAAAATGCACTGTTCATTTGGAGGCGTGTAGAGAGTTCAGCTGACCCTCCTTGCATCTCTATCCAGTGCCCAGACTGCACATACATGTATCAGGCATCTAAGATGATTGAGGGTACTTCATAACAACACCTTGCTTGTGTCCCAAATTGATCATAATCAAAACCGAAGTCTTCAGGGTGGTATGGTAGCATTAGCTTTGCTGTCCGTTGCTTTTTTCAGCAGTGGCAATTTAATCAAATTTGAATGTGCACTTTGAAGATAGTGACTGTTTCTTTGTCAGTGAAAATTTTGGAATCGGTTATAGTAGGCGGTACAAAAGTCTCCTGAACTGTTGCAGGTTCTGTTTTGTGGAATGGTCTGTGCACTTTCTTGTCTTACTGGGTGTTTATTATACTGTACATGTACATGTATTTTTAACCTTAACAGCCCTGAATCCTCCAATTTTAATATGATTTTGCACACACCCTAGGGAGTTAGGGTTAAAAATGATTCACATTCATTCTGAAATAGTGGTGCCCCCCCCATTTTCACATGGAAACATTTTGTGGTTAATATACATATTCTGCTTAGTTTGCAAGATCTTAGTGTCTATCAGGGTATATGGTGCAAAACACAGTCTAGGAGACCAGTCCTGTTAACAATGATGTGTCCCCAATGCAGGTTTTCAAAACCACACAAATTGTGCACATGTGAATCAGGATGGAGGCTGTAATTTAAGTGAAACAATAGACCACTGCATGCAAATGGAGTAAAATCTACGTACAGGTGCTGCCAGTTATAACATTGAAATGGGCATTGATTTTTTTGGTTTAAAAATGGGAGTCAATGTGTAGTTTCAATCCAGTTTTCGCCCCTTGCTGAAACACATAAAGAACAGGTTTTGGGTTGCTAAAGACTGAGCCAAAAATGTAAAACCATGGAGGAAAACCTGGCTAACGGGATGGTAACTTATTAGCCCCTGTTTTCTTTGTCTTTCTGTCATGCCGGTACATACAATTTTCTAAATTTTTTTTTCTGGGGGACGAGAGAGGAGGAAGGGGAAATTCAAGACAGGCAATCAAAGGAGAACCCGTATCACATGACTGATTTGTCATGGATTCACATGCTGCAGTATGTATTAACCCATGTCAGTGTACGTTCATCATCATTAAACATGTCCGGGGGCGATATAAATCGGTTGAAAGCAGGAAAAATCAAATACGAAAATGGAGTGGGAAATGAATTTCTCACCCCTGCGGATGGAGGCACACATGCATGACATGAGGGAATATTGGGACTGTAACAGGAGTGCGGTATCACCTTTTTTTGATTTATGGCGCCGCAGTTTTTCTTGAACACTTTCGGCTGGTCCCAAGATACTGTTAGAAGTGTCCAGGTTAAATGAAACGTGCCAGAGAGGTTCTTCATCTGGATTCACTCTGAAGACGTTGATATCTTCCGTAGGAGGTGTCTGGGTCATTCTTTGGATTACAGCCAAGGTGTTTCTGTTTCCAGCAGAGTTGGCAATTCATTTCTATCAAGATTTTGCTGCACAGAATAATCAGATCACTTTCTAGCCGGTTTTACAGCGCTCTAGGAGAAGTGGCTACTGATACAATACTGCAAAGGGATTTGTAAGAAAATGAACTCAACAGGGATCAGACTTTTTGAGAAAAGAAATTATTTGAAGGTGGGCTTTTAAAAACACCAAGCTGACTACGTGTAGTTGTGGATTTGGTGCCAGCAGTCTGCTAACAGAGCCCTCTGTTGTCCTGTGTTTTCAGTCTCTGTGTTGCCAGAATTGTCGTGGGACCTTGTTAGAAACCATGAAATTAAACATGTTGAGTCACAAAAGATTTCTTGAAGGTTGTCAATAACTTGTTCAAAGTGCTTTTTTACACTTGCAGTGATGGATAATTTAAAAGCATCATTTATTAGACTTTATTCCACCGTTTTCCTCAAATTAGTTTCTGCAAGGGGAGGGAGCTTCAAGGGGCAGGCTGGAGCTTCGACTATCTAACCCCAACTTCTTGACAGTTTCTCTTCCTGGCAAATTTTTACATAAATGTAATTGCACCGATGTTCACGCAGTTTTGTAGTGATGTGACAACTACACGTAATTGTGTAGTGCAAGCCCCTTGGCTACCTGGCTATAAGGGCAAACACATGTGCCACAGAACATAATAAAAAAAACTCTGAGAAATGTTAAAGTTGAGTCATTTGCATTTGGCCATTTTGCCAGGATGCAGAAAACTCCTGATCCACTCTTTGAATAATCTTAAGTGGTTCAGTTGATCAGATAAAATGAGACTGCATCTTCCTGCATCAATTTATGCGGGCTCATCACAGGGAACGGATGAAAATATAACTGGATTGTTGGATTTCAAGCTCATCCCAAACTTTAATTGTATTTCCTGGCGAGTGATAAATTCTGTTTGGCTCCTGGATGGCTATTTCTTCCCCAGACACTGGAATGGACAGTTTCTTGGTGAATTTCAGCTTTTAGTAATATAGCAGTAGGCAACATTATTTACTCTCTTGCAAATTGACAGTGATTTTTACAGGTTGCTAGGCTGAAGTTGCCTTGGATTGCTCCCCCAGATGAGAATACTGAAACAATCTATAGACTATGTTGATCTTGCAAATAATACGTTCTACATGTACCTGTACATGTAAGTTATGTTTCCTGCTTAGAATTGCCAGAATTGAATTAGAATCAGCATTGCTTAGAAATCCTCTCTGATTGCATGGATGGCCCGATCGCATCACATTAGCATACGTGTATTTTCCAAATTGGCACTCTGCAGGCACTTAGCCAGGGTTGGTTTTCCTGTCGCAAAATGGAATTTTTGTCTCTTCAGTCAAATTACAAAATGAAGCCAGGAAAACACTGGCAAGATAATAGTTTCACCATTTTTCTTTTACATTTATGGTCTGTTTTGACCATCTCAATTTTACATTTACATGTATAATCCACTGACTGTCCCAATAATTTTTGTGTTGCCTTCAACTCAAGATGCTGAAGGATTCACTTGGCATTATTGCTACATGATTTTGCTGAACTTGATGTGTTATGTGACAGCATATTCATCGCATTCTGAATTAGCTGTTTGTAATTTGCTCAGGTTCGATAAACTCTCACCCCCTTAGGGTGTCTAAAACTCTTATTCAAATTGGAGGATTGGGGAACTGGCATCAATTGGAAATGCATTTAATGCATGGACGCTTTACACAAGTACCGTTACATGTATCAACTTACAACATCCAATGAGTCAACTGTCCAGCCTTTTCCACTGTTTTTTGTTTGTTGGGTCGTTTGTTTATTTGTTCATTTTTCAAGACTTCATTTTTCAGACTTCACTTCTTTAAAAGAGGAGAGATTAAATGTTCCCCCCTAGTGTATTTTTAGGATATTTTATTTCATTTCCTCCAGTAGTAGGATTTGTCGGTTTTCAAATGATGGAGCAGCTGTCCTATGATGCTCTATGTGGTTTCTACCCTCTACAGAAATGTACATGTACATGTACCTTTGGGAGTCTTATTGCTTTGGTTCCTGAATGAATTTACTGGTAGTGGAAATGGCTGAGATTTAAACTTGATAGATTGTCCCCAGCCCCTTCAGGTACAGTTACAGTTACCTGATTATGTAGAATCTTGTTGAATTGAGTATGGTTCGGGGTACAAGACAAGTCTGTGGATCTATAGTAAAGATTGCGGTAACACCGTGTATTTATCTCTTCTTTGAGTATGTGTGGTTCTGAGAAGAACCGGGTAATAACTCGACGTTTCGAACAGTGTACTCTGTCCGTCTTATAAGTCTGTGGAGTTGTACCTGAGAAGTGGCAAAAGGAGTTAGTCTTGGTTTTGGTATTTGTCTGTTTTGTTGTAGGTTTTTATGGATTTTTAAAAAATTATATTGTCTACAGTACGTGTATGTGGCTGGACACACCCTACATGCACAGTTCACTCAGTGAGAATGCAGAAAGTACTGAAATACCTGTATAAGGGTACTTTTCAACACCATTTGTGTATCTTATAGAACCAACTATCTGAGAAAGGTGCCTTGTGGTCGAAACATTTCAGTAATCCTGTCCTGTCCAAAACAAACAAATTTACTGTGTTTTATTTCTGCTACGTTATTTGCAGGTCTCCTGTACATACTCTTTAAGCACATGGTGGACCGCTACAACATCTACTTTGCCTACAAGTCATCGCGCATTGATAAGGACATCCACAACACGGCTATCAACTTTGTGGTCGTTGCTGGCATGCTGCTGCAGCTGTCTGTCTTGTTCTTCTCAGTGCTCAGGCTAGGTAAGTTCAAAGGTCAAGGAAAGCAATTCTGGCCATTTGACAAAGTGATAAAAATTTTTCGGTATGGTTAACTTCTTAAATCTTTTGGGAATTGTCTTGTGCAAGTGCACATATATCATTAGAGGGTGAAATTTAGATACAAAAGTGTTCACACATCCTTCAGCTCTTCTTCCATTGTTCAGCAAGACTGCATGAGCTGTCATGTGTTGTGTTATCCACTTTGTACTGAAAAGCAGGGTACTGGCGGGAAAAAGGCCCCTCCCCCTGTAATTTCACCTTTGTGTTTAAATAACATTCACAATTTCGCTGATGTCCATGCGTGGTTGATTATTCACTCACATTCAACGACTAAACACACATGCTTGTTTGGGGACGAGCAAGAGATGATGAGATGGAGTCGTGGTAATGATGTGCCACTTCCCATGTGCAAAAGTACACCTGTGTATTACTGGAAATGTTGAAATGTACAGTAAGTACAAAAAGTGCCAGCCGTTACATTCACAGTGCTGGATTTTGGAGGTACATGAGGCAGAATTGCCTTTGGGCTGAAGGGTTAAGATAGATCAGGGAAGTGACAAGACTCTACATGTACATGTGCTGTGCTAAGCCCATGCATATCACGAGTGTGGGAATCTCACAATGGCTTGTTGTTTCTGAGATGTGCGTCTGTTTTAAGATGTGATCCCCCAAAAAATTGAAAGGCAGCTTTGGTTTTCAGGAAAACTGGCAGCATTTTGGTCGGTATGTTGATGTTGATCCGATGATGTGTGCCGAGTCATTATACAGTACTTCAAATCTGAATTCTACATGTTGCATTTTAGAAACCATTCTCTTTATCTACAATTTGTATGGTCAGCCAAAGTTTGCAGAAAAATTACGCTTTGGTTGATTCTTTATTTTACCTCAATTTCATTTAAAATGTACATTTGTCTCATTAGTTATAAAGAGGGTTATATTTTCACTCATTCTTAGCAGGTGTTTTGATAGCTGCGTTAGATTTTGAACACTTTGTCAGTTATTCCTTTACGTTTGCACTGATGGCCAGCCATAGATTTAGCAGCCACTTGTAGGAAAAACATAAACTGTGACGTTAAAAACCCCAGACCCTATTCACCTTATCGTAACTGTGCAAGAAGTATACTACTTCAGTAGATGTTTTGTGATTTGCCATAATATCGTTTCAGTTGCTGCTCTAAGGTATCACCCGAGGCATGCATTATGCAGTGCAAACAGGGCTTAAAACTCAGTTCTCATTGTGAAATTTTATAGAATACAAATCTTTCAAACCGTAAAATGAGTTGGCTTCTTTGATGTACATGCATTTCATTTTTAATGGGTGAGAAATCCTTTACTCTCTCTGTCCGGAGGGTGTACATGTAGTTGATATAAACTTTTTGATAATCACTTTAATCCCTTTTTTTCCTCACTTGGGTTCAAATCTATGGGTACCTGTACATGTAGATTTTTCATGGTAGGGGAAATATTCAAACAGCACCTAGCCCTTTATTTTTATGTATTTCTACAGAGCAGCCCTAGATGAGTCCTAAATGTTTTTTTCCTTTTCTTTTTTCACATTTAGCATTGCAGCGTGCATGACATGTACATCACTGTGTGTCCCCATCCATTTGAAATATATAGGTCATTATGCACTTAATGTGGTACTAGTTCATGAATGTACCGTTGGTGGTGGATGAAGAATGCTGATATGTTTTTCTTACCTTTTCATACACCTGTTGTTGAACCTCTGCGTTATTCTGGTCGAATTTTTTTTTCCACACCTACAGTACATAAACTGAGAAATATGGTGTGGTACACCTCTTAAGATGTTTTGTGTTGCTGTGTAATGTAGTTCAAAACACTCGTGTTGAAAACGAACAAAGATAAGAAATTATTGTTGTCCACTCCCATAGAAACCTCCATTGTATTGGTTGTACAACTGCCAAATGTTCTTCCTAGGAAACCCGTGATACTGCTTAAGAGCTATTTAATAATATTTGACATGTTCATGAGTTGTTTGGTTCACTTGTCATGGCTGAACCATCAAAACATGCGGCCATGACTTAGCAAACTCGCCAAGTTATCTTCGGTCTTTGAGAATAGCAGTGGTCCAAAGTAATCTCCCATATTCCAACCTCCCCTCCCTCCCTCCGCGAGGCATGCAAGCTGATTTTGAGGGCTCATGAATGTGAGGAAAATGTCAGGCAGAGCCCGCGGGACTCGCCATCTAATCAAATACTAGCTTCCAGAGTGCTCCGAGTTGATCGCATCATCTTGTGACTTGAAAAAAATCGAGTCATTTCATTTTTTGGGGGGGGGAGGAGGATCGGAGGATGAGCCATTACCTGTGGCACTGACCAGGTGTGCTCTGTGTCCGTGCAACAAATCAAATAATTTCATTAGCGATTGACTGGCAGACAGCAAAACCAGTCTAGACAGACAAACGGACGCATGAAAAACAAACACTGCCTGCAGGCTAGGTTTACCATTAATGTCTGGATGTAGTCTGGATCCTGCGTTCAATCTCACATTTTCAGAGGCTCTGGAGGCTTTGTTGTATATTGTGGCTTTGCACTGATTAAAGAGGGTCAGACTTGGTTACATGTACACATTAGAATACCCTGCCCAAAGGCTCCCAAAAGTTACCAGATATTAAGATTTTAGTTTCTAGATCTGGTTCATTCTGTAAATTAGGGGTCTAATTTTTATGTCCCTGTCACATCTGACATGTGATTTTGTAAGTTTAGAACACGTTCTCTAACTTCCAAGAGTGATGCGTTAATGCAAATTACATGTAGATGTACCTGCCAAACAAATAGAAATGGTTTAAATCCATTTCAGTGATATTTCCATGTCAAATTGCACAGGTCAGGTGTAACAGGGACACAAAATGTCACACTTTTGGACCCTGAATTTACAGAGTAACCCATTTACCTTCACACCGTCAAGTGAATGACAGCACAACAAGCCATCATAAAAAGGCATTTATACCCCCCCCCCAAATGTAATGGCATTTCTGCTCTTTGTAATGCACTGCTCATGCCCCTGTATGGATAAGTGGTCTCAGGATGATGTATTAAGTGGGCTGTAATGTTCTAGGGCCATTTATTTCACCTCATCAGACAGTCTTTATGGAACATGCGCATCGTTTTTAGCCTGACTAGAACATTACGAGTGTGATGTGTTAAAAGCTTGTAAATGGATATTGTTCAGGGCTCAGGTTATAGGAGAGGTGTCTGAAACATTCAGCCTTGAGGAAATTCATGTGGAGCACCTGCTGCACCACTCTGAAGTTGCTGGATTTGAGGAGATTTCCTGAATACGTGATGACGTTGTGATTTAATCAATTCAGCCAATGTGTTCAGATGCAAATAGATTGGTTTGTAATTTTATTTTAAAGTACAGTGAAACAGGTTTAGGGGGATCTTGTGAACGTACTTTTAACAAATTCTTTAAGAGTTTGGAGTTGCAATGAGTCAGGATATACCTTGCACTAACTTTCCCAGTCAACCATTAAGTGGAGAGTTACAAAATTAAGATAAGCATCAGTAAAAAAAATTGCAAAATTTATGGATTTGGAATAAGTTCCTCTCATTCATCTGACCTTGTTTATATTTTTCTTTTCAAAATGCAGCATTGAGCAGTGCTGCCGCTGAGCCTATTACAAGTCCCTGCAAGTTCATTACGAGATGTTCAAGCTATTCAAATGAACTGTGAGAAAAAGCATTCCTTTGTCACTGTTTGCATACAAGTAAAATGAAGGAGCAGATTTTAGCCTCATGTCCTGATTGAGATGCGTTCGCGATCTGAGCCTTGTTCCTCGCAGGCGTTCCTTAAATTTTGATGCAATCCATCAAGCATACAGTAGAAAGTCTGGCAAATTCTACAAAATCCCCTGGAAAGCAATGTCACTTGATCACTTTACCGACCAGCAAGGTGGTCATGTTAGATACCATTAGAATTACACATAGGGTCACAGACCATGTGGTTTTTGGTTACATAAACGGTATCCCGCATTTGTTTAACCAGATTCTGAACAGATTAATACATGTACATGTATATGACTCAGATAAAGAATCTTGCCATTATGAAAGTTGCTATGGAAAAAGAAATGGTGGAAGTTCCTGGGTAGCGGCAGGAGGGACTTCTTGTAGATACCAGCCACATCTTTGCCACATCCACTTCATTAGACACAGTCTGAAGAAAGGCCAGTATGTTATTGCCCTTGTTGGTCTGTGATGCGGGGTGCAAGAGTGTGCATTCTACATGTTGAACGTGACACCAAAGGGTAGATTTGAGTGACGAAGGTAATCAACCATAGTTCGGCCAGTGTTGCCCTGACGACAGATGGTGTAGACCATCTAGTCGACCGTGTGCATCGTGAACAAGTAGTGGGCCATCACTTGAACTTTAGTTCATGCCCATTCGCTTCAAGTTTATAAGATCACTTCCTGCATGCTTACGAATGATCTTGTCACAGGTTTAGTGGTAATAAATAAATGATTTTGGATTCAATGCCCTGAACAGACCGCTACCACTTGTTTTACATACGAAGTGTGGACATTCCTTTGTTCTCCTGTGGTTAAGGTAAATGCTCCTTTTCTCCCACTAGGATAACTCCTTCGTGCTGGATTTTTGATGATGATTTTCTGGACTGTTCCTCTTCATTTTGCCACGGATAACCTTGACCCCAAAATGGCTCTGAAACTGTCTTTCAGAGAGGGGAAACATTGTGTGGACGTGTGCAAGTCCACACAACGCCATCGTACCCTGCATTATTTGGACTTCTTTTGTGCAGAGGTCCACACTATGTATGACACGCCTGCACAAGCAATCACACGCTGATTAATTGTGCAAAATGAATTCCAAGTCACAGAACATGCTATGATGTTTCCAAACTCTTTACAATACCTGTTGTTTCAACTTACCATGGTATCCTGTGGCTAAGCCACCCTGTTTTAGCATTGCATTGTGGGATACATCTGCAAGTAATCGGCTCAATGGGTCTGTTACTTTGGCCAGGCCCATTTAAGCACAAATGTCACTTGAGCAGGCAGTCGCACTTACACGAGTCAGCACATAGTGCAAGGGGAATAATCAAATGCGCTGTAGAAAGGGAAGATATTCAGCTAGACAAAAAGCAACTCCCATTTCAAATCTTGAAAGGAATATTGCCAGCCCTTCAGATACATGTTCATTTAGGATGAGGTCTAGTCATCAGGCTATCGTAGTACTGCTGCATGTACATGTACCCACCTGTATCCATTACATTAGAATAATTTGCGTTCTTGTCTGTAGCAGAGTATTGAGGCAGCAAGGTGTCAGGTGTGGGTTTTGTCTGTAGCCATGACTGCACATTTTAGTTGCCAGGGATGCAGCCAGATAATCATAATACAGTGACATTTACAGCAAGGTACTTACGTGGGAAGGTGCTAAAGAAAGAATCGTGAATTTGACCGTGGTGGATTAATTAAGAACCAGTATGAAGTGCTCCGTTGTAAAAAAAGAAAGGAGAAGGTGTTTTCTGGATTTAAAGCTTTACCATTTGAACTGCAAGTTGTTTAGAAAAATTTTGTTTTGTTCAACCTAGACGGCATGTTGTGGTAATGAGGTGAATGTATGTGTGTTGAATCATAAGAGACAATGGAGGACACAGGTTGATATTTGTGCATATTGTTATAGAGACGTTGCATTACAGTTTAGCTCATAATATTCCCCTGAAATAAAAATTTATTGCATTGAAAAAGTGTGGGTTTTTAAAATGAAATCCCAGTTAAAATCTGAAGTCTGTCTTTTAGGTACTCCTTTACTCTTATGCTTTTGTTTGCTGAATTAACATGAACCTTTTCATTTAATATGTACCTTCATTGTTTGAATAGTGAAGATTAATGGGAATAATGAGGTTTAATGGGGATAACGACGTGATAAAGATCACAATGAGGAGAAAGTCATTTCATTAAGCACCTGTCTCAGAGGTTGGTGAACATTTAATAATTGGCAGTCGGGGGCATAATACTCCCATGAAGCTGAAATATTGACACCCTGATAAAATTTCAGAAGCCAGAAATAGGCCTCCTAGCAGTTTTTGTTTCCGTTTGGTGTTTTTTGTTTTGTTGAAATTTGTTTTATGATGGTTTTGTTTGGTTTCTTTTCAGGGCACTTTTTAAGTGACAAATGTCAAGCAAGTTATAACTGCTCAGTTCTATTACTAATGCTTGTGAAAGTCTACACATGTACATCATAAAGCAGGGTATATTCACATTCCATTATAAATTAAGAAACTGTTCAGTTCTCTTGTAGCTTGTATCTTCAACTTCTATCGTTCATATTCCTCATCCCTTTTTTTTTTTAATTATCAGAAAGCCAAACCTGGAATGAAAGTCAAGGGGGCGTGGTGCCTCCCCTTTAAGATTCATTTCCAAAGCAGCCATTCAGGGAGGTCGTCAGTAGGATGACAAACACTCATTGCGTTTACACGGAATGAATTTCTCACAAATGTTAATGCCAGGCACAGAGTGAGTTCATGTTACACTCTTAGGGTCCATTAATTCGGCTTGTAACACGCCGCACATGCCCGTACATGTAGCTGAGTGCACGCACGGTAATATCCCCTTGCGCCTGGGCATTTATCAAGGGGGCCTAAAGTGGGGGGAATGCATTACTATTCCACATAGGGCTTTTCTGAAGTAATGCAGGCACGTTTGGTGCTTAGGAGTTTTTTCAATCATCATTTTTTTTCCTGATGGTTATTGAGATTGAAGTTACTAAATGCATGTGACTTGAATGGGTATTGTGAAACAAGATATAAGGATGAAAATATGATATCTATAGATTCATAAATCAATAATATAAAACTGATATAAATAATATAAACTTGTTGAATTAAGCACTATGGTAATCGTGCTTAATAATGGTGTGAATTTTGTTTTTGATAACAAAGTACATGTAATTTCAAAGGATTGTGGAAAATATTGTGCAATAATTCTTTGTCTTAAATGGTGATAAGCTTCCCTGGTGAATTTGTTTTTATTGAAGTACACTCATACCTTGTAAAGACACCTTTAGTTGCTGTTTTTCTTTATTGCGAAATGTTCTGGCATTTTTAATAATTGACGAAGCTTGGGGACATTTGCCATGTCTTGTCAAGAAAGATTAACATTTTAAATTTAATCTTTCTTGATAAGACATGGCAAATAATCCTACATCTTCTTGTCCAAGATACTGGCACAATCAATGAGATTTGAAGATGAGTCATTCCAACCAGTCTGCTGTCCCATCTGAATGGTACTCTGTCAATCTAGACAGGTTGTAATTGAGGAGCAACACCGTATCCAGCCAGATATCCCTCCTGAGACACAGAGTACCTGCAAGGAGTCCTTAGCTTTCTAAATGGTCGTCCTGAAATTCTGTGACGTTGACTTGAAATGTGTGTAATTACTGACAGGAATCTGCAAAAAAATTCTCTAAGCTTCTCGACATAACAGGTGGTACTTCCATCTGCGTAATGAGACTCCTCAGAAAAACTGTTATTCACAAGCTAATGAAGTCCCTCGGACTTTTCTTTTCAATTTTTTTGCACACTTACATGTATGTAGTATTGTGGCTGAATTTTATTTTAATCACATTCCTTATTTGTTAAACAGATTTTTGTTTTCTATTTTGTTACGGAACAGCACACACCTTAATCCTAACGTGTCTTGACTTCTTCATGATTAAATCCACAAGTAATTTAGCAAATGGACTCTATCTCTCTCTCCAGGATCCAAATTGGTTAATACATGTGCAAACATCTTCCCAGTCTATGGCGGGTATCACCAAGGAGCAATGGCATACATAGAGCTAAGATTTTACTAGTGGGGGAGGGGCACAGTGGGGCATCAGCATCTTATG
>NW_019091516.1:335293-407858 GCF_001949145.1 Acanthaster planci | reverse complement strand
GCATCTTATGGGGGGCATCAGCATCTTATGGGGGGCATCAGCATCTTATGGGAGGCATCAGCATCTTATGGGGGGCACCAGCATCTTATGGGGGGCATCAGCATCTTATGGGGGGAGCTAATGTTTCTCTGTTTCCTTCTTTCATCTACTCTCCTGCCTGCTTCCTTTATCTTGGCGGGGGACAAGGAGTGTTGACCTGATTCTGGTGATGTTCCCAGTCATGTGTGAAATTTCCAATCATTCAGGGTTGGCTGAGCTCTCTGAACTGTTCTTTTCATCACTGTAATGACTGCCGTAGCCCAATTACTCTTACTTGGCACAGCCCTTGCACATAAATTCAGCTGCTTACCTACATGTAAATGTTGAAGGGCAGAGCAAAGGTGAAATATGGGTTTGTGCTAACTCACTTTTTGTTCTTCCCTCTTCGACTTTGAGCTGGTGTTGTATGAAATTTGGACTACATGAAATAAAGGCTCATTGACCGTAGTGCTCATGGGTGTGGAATAATAGCAACTGACTTAATCGTGAAAGGCTTGGAGTCCGTGTCAGAAAAGAGACTGGATTTCAAAGGAGTCCAAATTTCATAGGACATGGTTATCAACTGAGCATGATGCAAAGAAGGGAAATAAGGAAATACATTGAAAATGCAACATTATACATGGAGTAATTGAGAATGAAGTCCACAGAGCCATCAGCATAATTAAATAGTGCACCGCATTTCACATTATAAAGATTACAACAGAATTCGCAGTGCCACTTCAGTGAATCAGATTGCAAGAATCCTTATATACATACGTTGTACATGGGATGGACTGTGCGAGGGAAAAAGTACACGAAGCTGTATGACCTTTCCAGAGAGCTCCGTTCTGCACTGGATCAGCAGCTCAACTTTGACGAGTTTAAAGATCCTTTCCAGCATCTTATGGACCTTGATGGACATATCTCAGGGGGACGTCATAAAGGGAGCTATCACAAACCGAAGGGTTTATTGAAATCTTGTTAAGCTTTCTATCCTCATCTCAGATTTTTTTGTCCTTCTGTTCATCTGGCTTCATGATATTTGAAACCAGTGCATTGATTCTTCCCCCCCCCAGCCCCATATCACTCTCACTCGTCCATCAGAGCAGCCAATTACCTCTGTAGGGTGTCTGACCTAACACACACACACACTCCTGGCGGCTTCTCCTGTTTACCATGCATATTTATTGCCAAATGAATAGTATTACCCCGAGTTCTTGCCAGTGGTCTCAGTTACTTTCATTGATGGTTGTCTGGAGTTACACAAAGGTGACAGACAGGGTGTCTGATGTGTTTCTCCAAGAACGGAAGCCATGGCTCTTGTGTTTGAGCGTTTAGCATGGTAGATAAACAAGGAGATGTTGAAGTTAAATGGCCACTCTTGAGTCAAGTTTTACACCGCCGAAATCAACATTTTTGTTTAACCTGTGAGGCACACTCATGTCATGTAGCCCCGCCCCCATGCATTTACATTCATCACAAAATATAAAGCTGACGATACAGTGTTATATCAGATGTTGTATTGTGCATGGAGAGTTGCAGACACTTGAAGCTTTTAGGCACACACCCTGATATGTTACTGAAATACAGTGCTTTTATTATTTTCATAGGTCAGTTGAACCCCTTACACGGCAAGTACGAAGGTCATGTGCATGCCTGCTGTAGCATAAATCACATGTTGTCCTGCATCAGATGGGGCTCTAACTTAAGTACTAGTGCCACAGAATAATAATTACCTTTTCCTGTAGTGTTGAGTCAAAAAATCAAACATTTATGTTCACATTGAAATCTGTGATATTTGTTCCAAAACCAGTTATAAAGATAGATTATACAAAAACATGAAACATTGTTGAATTTACAAAGACACCAAAACTACATGTGATCGGTAAATGATGTCACCACAAATGAGAAAGATGGAGCCCTGGTTTTGTCCCTTTCCTTTGGACAAGATTATACTTTGTAGAGTGCTGGACTGTGACGTCATTTTAACCAGGAAGTGTTGTGCAAACGAATGGAATATGCACACAAGCTGGTTCTCGCGCTAATGCCTTTTACACAGATAATTGTGGGGCAGTGTTTTTACATTGGTGCGCTATATATGTTCTTCTCCCATATTCTACAAATATTGGACATTACATTCAGGAGCGTAATTACCAACTGTAATTAATACGCAGAAGATGAAAATATAATCATGAAAAGATATTCTTGAAGATAAGTTTTGATGACAGATCATCATCAACTTTTTGTCATACATTTTTACAGATGACTTGTTCATTTGTTTCCTGTTTTTTCCCCCGCTATATGGCGGCTGGAAAGTGCTTCATACCAGTTCTGGAATGCCCCCTTTGGCTGTATCTTTACACCTTCAACTCAACCCAACCTTGGCATTCGGTCTAATTCCATTCAGGTTCCGTGGATCCCCGCTCCATCCTTTTATCCGTGTTCCTGGTGCTCTGCATTGGGTTGTACATCGCCAAAGTCTGCTTCAATATCTGGATGGGATACATCCCTCCGGCTTATGATGAGTTCACCAATGTGGAAGATCAAGCCCCACCTGCAGAAGATGACGTCAAGGTATCCCACTTGACATTTCATTGATTTTATGCCCCTGAGGGTTAAGAGGAAAAGTCCTGTGCCTTCCCAAATCCAGTGCAATTTATACAGTTGCATATGCTATTTAAAGGGACTCGGGAATTTGTTTTACACACGTATTTGTGGAATTTTATAGGTTGAATTATTCAGGCTTTGCAGCTCTTAGCATTTTGCATAAAAATCAGTGCAAGATTCACATATCTGTTGCCATAGATGAGAGAACCGATCCTTTGGTTTAGATGAGAGAACCGATCCTCTGGTTTAGATGAGAGAACCGATCCTCTGGTTTAGATGAGAGAACCGATCCTCTGGTTTAGATGAGAGAACCGATCCTCTGGTTTAGATGAGAGAACCGATCCTCTGGTTTAGATGAGAGAACCGATCCTCTGGTTCCTATGAAAGTCTTAAAAAGCCACAGTTGTTTCATTGTTATTTATACAACCCCTCTGCTAGATGTTTTGTGGATTTCTATTTATCCACCAATCTACCCCAGTGACCAGACTGCCTAAATTGTTGCAGCCATGAAAATGGGCAGTTTTACAAGATGTTGAGTTGACCAGTTGTTGGAGGGTTACATGTAGGATTTAATATCAAAAAGCAAGTGCCCATTGTCAAAGAAAACTTTGTAACATTTGTCTTAAGTCTGCTTTGCTTCATTTACACATTCATGTGTTCATGTTCATATTACTTTCACAAAGCAATTGTACTGCAAAGCACACACACATATACATGTATAAAGGCATCTTCATAGTTCCGTTTATGTAGACATGACATGCCATGAGCATGCTGTCAGTAAATGTAAGGATGCATCGTCTTTTGGGCCCTGTTTGTAGAGTATTGCTATAATGTGCCTAGTCCTATTCCATGAAAGTTAAGTCTCTTCAAACAGATTGGTCATTCTTTTCACATTTCTGGTCTTTCCACCTTCTCCTTAATCAGCATTTCATTCCGGATGTGTTACAAGAAGGTGACGATACAGTAGAACACAAAGAAGGAGGGGCCGCACTGGGCAGCCATGCCCCCAAGCAGGCTTATGGCACAATGGATGGACAGGTTGGGGACCGCATACGCTATGGTCACCGAGATACACCGGACACCTCAGACGAAGAATGAGCATGCTCAGTCTGGCCAGTGATATTAAGAAACGGTGCCATCATCAGTGCATAGAACCAACTTAAATATGGCTTTGGGCTGAGCAAATCTGAGAATGTTTAGATTGGTTTTGTACCTGAACAAATCAATTTATTTGGAGATAACCAAAAAGACCGTTATGAATTGTACTTTAAATTCTGAAGTTGAACAAAGTGGTCACAATTGTGGAAGTGGTCAGCAGGTTGCGGTTCGGGATTATTGTACAGCAACGTCATGGGAATTCAAAAGATGAATGTTGATAATCAGACTGGAATTGTGACACAGGGCAAATCGTTGCCAGATGTACTCCCACGGCATCTGAGGCTTCCTAAACAAAGTGATTGTGTGGAAGGTTTCTTGTTTCTTTCAAGAAAATGCAAACGTTATTATTGAAGATGTCATTTGGAGGGTCTCCAGAGAAGTTTAGAATAAGTTTGGATAGATTTGTATTTGGAAAAAAATGTAGACGTGGGGTTATATTAGATTTAAGGTTTTGTTTGTAGTCAATTTTTTTATTGTAAGGTCAGTTCCCATAATAAAGATACTAAAAAGGCCACAATTTTATTTGCAGTTCCAACATATATTAAGGGCATTTGAAATTGAACTGTCAGTTTTTGCCAGAAAGTGAAAAGTCAGATTAAAAGTGATACAAAGTGAAAGATATTCTCTACTTCGTACTTTTCACTGCAGGCTTCTAGCAGTGGACCTGTCAAGGATATTAATGCCGAGTGTACTTGAAACTGAAATCCCAATTTACAATTTTGCCCAAGTGAGAATCGAACCCAGGTCACATAGATTGAAGGCGAGGTTGATGTAAGTGTAACTATGCCAAACTGGATCCCACTGCAGGTGGTGACCAGAAGACTGTATCAGCAAAATACATATACTTGTTTGTCAAATCTGATGGACACTGATGTTTAAATAGATTATTCCACATGAAGAAAAAGGTCATCCCATCTTTATATCTTAATTATCCACAAGGTGCAAGTGGGGGGGGGCACGTTGGTTTATCCTAATCGGATTCCAGTGGCTGCTGCACAGAATTTCAATAGTTAAGGGATTGTGCACATTCTGTTGTCAAATTGAGAGCTTGGCATATGGAGAGACCAAGCTGGTCAGTTGAATAATCCATTAAAGACACAGGAAGTAAGGCCCAGTTAAGAGAGACTGTGATGCTATAGTGTAATTGAACTTGACTTATTGGCAACACGATCAGAAAAAGTAGAGAAGGTTTTCTGCTGGGATGACCGTGACTGACGGACCTACTGGAGCTCAAGTGCAGCTATTTAGTGTTGAAAATAAATTAAGCGAAACGGTGAGAGCACTAGAAAATGGGCCATCTCCATAATCATTAATTTTAAACAGCGAGATTAGGATGTTTATGTCAGTGTAAGGAGAGACACCAGTTTCTTGGACATTAACATGTCATTCTTTCATCTTTTTAGGCAGTTCAGCAGGCACTAGAAGCTTTTTCTAATCAATTCCCCCCCCCGAATAAAATCTGTTTGAAGGTGAACTTCGTGTATAACCTTTTCTACTGTTTTTCTTAAATTCAAAAATTAAAAAAAATGTTGACATATTGACTCATGAATGAAATAGTTTAGTCACCTTGTTTTCATCAGAGCCTCCTGTTACTATACCTGCGCTCATGATATTGGGAAGTGTTAGTGGTTGACTGCATAATATTCTGTGTAGCAGTTGTGTAATCTTAACTGAATGTGTACATATGTGTATGTAGCAGATAATCTTAAATGTCGAATATGCACATATCAAATATTCCATGCATATATTACAATAAAACTAAATTTTCTGATCAGTTCTCAACTTGTAACTACAGAAGCCTCTTAGGATGAGCTATTTTATGCATATACACAATCTTCAGAGTGAGGCATATATTCTTTAACTATTGACCCCTCCTCATGTGTAATAGGCCTGACAGTAGACTTACCCCAGTGAGGGTCACCAGCATTGGTTAGGAATAACTTTGCTCCTTTAATGTTGATGGCACGCGTGTAGTCTTAATTTATGCAGAATTGGCCGTGCTTTTTTTTACAAGATAATTTTTATGCGATCTGTTGAGTGGAAGTGCTATTGTATTTTGTGTTATGTTATGTTATGATATAGTAGTCAAAGTGACGTGTTTACCAGTACTTACTGTTGCATAGAAAATCAGTCTATTCATTCAGATTTTGAAATGTCATCATTAATACGTGTATGTGCAATATATAGGTGAATTTGTTAAACCCAGGTAATGATGTGCATTAACGCAAGTTTGTGTGGTTTGTTGATATTTTATTGAAAAGACTTACCAGTGCAGCGGCCCGGCTGCTGTTGCTGAATGCTGATGTGTATTTATGTGAGCCACGCCGGCCACTGTGAAGAATGGTGTGCGAATCGGCCATCATGGCCATCTCGCATTCCCCGGCGGCTATACCAGGCATGTTGTAATGTGTGAGCCGTCACGACTGAATGAGCGTGAAGGCCAAAATTGAAGGGTAGGCCAGTTGTTGGTTTTTGGATAGAGTAACCTTTCCATTTAATTCTGAATTTTTTAGCTGGATTAGATATTTCAAATAGTCATTTTTTAACCAGTTTTGACGATTACATTGTTCGTGCTTGGTCGAAAATGTTGAAACAATGCCGGAAAACAAAGACGCAAAGCCGCCGGAATAACGTCACATTGTGTCACCTTAAGTTACCCTGAGTGTTATTTACCATTGGAAAGCTTTTTTTTGTAGAATTTTAAAAAATACCAATATTCAAATTTTCAAAATTCCTACTTTCAGCTTAGTTTGTTGGTGACAGGTCACATGACTGGCGAAATGGCTACCATGGCCGTCTTGCATGCCTTGACCGTTTGATTGTGGCAGCACGGTGACCAGTTGTGTTCACCACGCCTTCATTGCCTATCATGTTTGTGTCCCGGCCAAATCGGCCACTGTACACAGAACGCGATGCATGCATTTTACATTGTCCCAGTAAACCTTTATTTCCTACTGTTTTCTAGACTAAGTCCGCTGTTAGTGATCAAATAATAAAAACGCCACTTTATCATGGATAACGGTACAAGCTCCAAGGCAGATATTCTGAAGGTTAATCACAGAGAGATGTACGGAAGTGTTCTATTTGATTTATTCTTCATAATGCATAAGCTGACTTTAAGTATAGATTCCCTGCTATATCGAGAAGGTAAATTTTCCATATATACCGGAAAATAATATTTGACAATAAGATTTACGTCTAAGAATTTGTTTGCATTTAATAAATTGGGCTTTATAAACGGTTTTCATCATACATAATACTGTGAGGGCTACATGCTTCGCGCAGCCTGTAACATTCACTCGGTGTTCTCTTGGTTATCAGATTATCGACAACTGTTTATCGTGCAGTCTATCAATATAGCACCCGCATAATTATTAATGATGCATTCCACATGATACCTAGGAGAAAAGCTTGTGCGAGTGAAGAGACGTGGTGTACTCTTCAGTAAAATGTCGTGCGCCGGAAAAAGACAGGTACCGTGCGTGTAATCAGATCCAATTTTCGTATTTGCATTGCCATTATTGTATGTCAGTGCTTGTTTTCACTTAAGCATGCGCTCGAAAGTTATTAGGTAATTCCAGGTCGTCAGTCTTTCTAACTGTGTATAGAAGTCTCATAGGTTTAAGAGTAGAGTGTAATTTTTGGTACTTTTTGTCGGCTAGTTGGTAAGCCGAAAGCCCATATGTTCTGAAATAATGCAGGACTGTAATATTTGTAATGTGTAGTTAATTGTTAGTGTTGAAACGAACTCATTTGAAATGTTTACCAAAAGCTGTCCTGGATTCTTACATTATACTACATTGTACGTGCCGACTGGTCGATGCATTGCTTGTGGGCATAGGGCAAACATATTATGTTGAGATGTGTGCGTGTGATTTCAAGCACTCATCGTTTATTTGTCGACATGGTAAACGATACACCGAATACTACATGATACTATCCCGTCGGTCAAAGTGTATAATGGTTATTAACCGTCATTAATTGGACTGTGTGTCTACAAAATCTGCTGTGTACAAATCACAGTCCACTTTTCCCCATTGGCTATTCTGTTTATGAACTTCTACAAAATAGTAGACACAGTATTATTTTGTTATGAATTTCGTGCTTAAAAATTCCACCTTCTTCCCTCGTCCCACCTCAATTACGTAAAGCTGCCTTAAAAAGGAAGAACACAAAATACCAAAGGTTCGCAAATTAATTGTTTAAAGGTAGTTGTTGCTAAATTCCGGAAGTTATTCCAGAACATTCCAGTCTTGTCTGAGGTAGTGTTTCTGCTACAGAAATAAACTGAGTATTGGCCGTAAAAGAGGACTTGCTTCGGTCTCTTCATTGGAGGCAGTGTAGAATAAGTTTCAATAATAGAGGTTGAATTTGTGCTGGATATCCTGAAATCCCTACAAATAAATCTAACCATGCCGAAGTAGCAATCTGTCCAGTATTTATATTCTTTACAAGCCACCAAAAGCCCTGTATAAAGAAAGTTGTACGACTTTGACATTAAAGTGTTCGATGTTTGTTGGTAAAAAAAAGACCGATGTAAGGAAAATTGGTTTAATTCATCACTCAGACTCAAAATGTCCCAAAATAATATATATTGTATTTTGTTGGAACTTCAACATCCTTATGTAACATCTTTAATTATTTCCATCAAATTAATAATTCTGTACTTGAAAACATATACCCGAACGTCTCCAGTTTGTATATTTTAACCTTTATATCCCATTGTCTTGTTGATTATAGGGTCACCCTACCCTAGTTTTTAAAAGTTCAATGTCCCAAAGAAACCAGCTTTGTTGAATCTGATATATAGATGTAAATCCAGCATGCACCTGCCTGCAATTTAATCGAGACGCCACGTGCTGTAACTGAGTTTATAAAACGTAAATTGCCGCTGCATGGCCGCGCGTACTTACGTGAACTTTTTAAACTTCAGTTTACCTACTGATGACAGCGTTCAGTATTTTCTTGATTGGCTCACACGACTTACAAGATAAGTGAAACTGATTTTTCACTTGTGTGGATGGACGAGGTGACCAAGGGCGATACCAGAGTCAATTGTGATCCGAGATTTATAACACTGTGTGATTTTATTTTTGAAAGAAAACATAGGATTTTTCAGCATAAATTTATAAATAATTACCACTGAAAGAAAGGATGACTGGCCAGCTTGCTGTCTCCATGATGAAAGGAAAATATTGTCCTTCATGCTCTCGATGAATCTACCTTGCTGTCTTCCGCCGTCCTTACTGTGTGCACAGGTGATGTAATATCGAGCGAGCCAGCGACCCACTTACTCGATGTTTCTGACATACGAGTCAATATAAGCCGTGGGCATAATTCATGGCAAATATCATGTTAAAGGGGAACAGTTCCACAGTCTACCGTAAAACATGGGCAATTCAAACAGCATGATGGCGTAACGAATGTAAGAAAACAAAAATGAAGGATAACTCTATATGCACCTCTTGAACTATAGCAGTGTTTCAGACTACTGACGCAGATAGTGCAGTCGATAACAATAGTCTAACAAGGGAAATCCTCCATAGCAACGGGATCCTGTCAGGTTAAGCACATGGTACGCAATGAAGACAAAAATGGAAACCGCTTCAGCGCAGAACAACTTGTCTTTCTGAAATGACCCACCCTTATCAAGCGGTTTGTGTGCTTTTGTTGCAAGTTCCATTTTATTTAATTGCCTGGTGCCTTGTGTCAATCGTTGATAGATGATCAGGCTCAAGACCCGCATCTTACCCAATTCAAACTGGACGCTACGCTACAGCCAACCTCAATATTAGCGCGAAACGTTGACTGAAGTAAGACACGGCTTCAGACGTGAGTCCTCCATTTCTCAGACGTATTATTACGGTGAGTGGACGGAGGGGAGCTTTGGTCAACATCAAGAATGAATTAAGCTACCAAAGTGTTCGTTCATCTTATCGCAGTTGTTCGGTTATAAGTAACTAATTCAGATGCGTAAAGTTTAAATGTTTGTGCATGGTGTGAACTCTATTTATTGAATTTTGGATATCATTCATTTAAAAGAGTACATGTGAAGAGTGGAAATTTTAAGAACCGACTTGTTGGAACAATATAGAGCTGCCTAATGTTGGTTTTGGTTGGCTTGGTTAAGGAGTTGGATTTTTTTTTCATTTGGTCAAAAGGGACTGGGCTGGATTAATTTTCACAGGTATACCACATATTCATTCACATCCATATACACCATTTCATGTATATATGATATCTAACGGCCATCACAGTTGTGGTCCAAGATAACCACCTCAAAATCGATTCTCTTCGTTTCTGTCTTGAAATGTTAGACACAAATGAGTAATTTCCCGTAACCCATGCAAGAGGTCCAACCAGATTCTTCTAGCCTTGTTCCGTGATCTACTAGCTGTCAAGTTACAGAATTCCAATCGAGGGCAGTGCTGCATGCGAGTGCGAGTTGACCTGTGAGTGAACCCATCGTCGATCCGCGCTCCAAATGTCACATTCGTAACTTGAGGTGCCCCATCGACCGATAGGCTTGCGTTGGGTTCTAGAATCCACATTACCCGAAATGTGGGCTAATTTCAGCCTGGTTCATGACGTCATATGACAGACTTGTAAACAAATTGGACAGTAAAAAGCGATGCTTTCTGATTAACCGAAGAACAAAACCGAATATCCCTTAATTAAACTCCATGTCCGAAACGCTAAACAAGGTTGCAACAAACGACCTTGTGTGCATTGACGTACTGTTCAAAGCACACATCCCAAGTAGCAGCAATCTTCCCTCTAACAACAATTCAAATAATTTCTGAACACTCAGTACGGTTGGTCTGTTAAAACACTAGAAATGTTAAGTATTTTGATTGAGGGTATCATTCATCGATCGAAGACTGTAGTGTTTCGGCATTCCTCGCACAATGTTTAACTTCAGAACTTGGTTACAAATTGATACCAAGATCGTATTTGATTGGATAATGCAGTGCCTGACTGGTAGAATTACATATGATAAGATTTCAAAATTTTCACACTTTATCACGTGATTTGTGGTGAATAATTATCTGTTACATTTTCCTTTATACTGGCTTGACATTTTGAATGGTATGGTGACTCGATCCCAATCATTCTAAATTTGGGTTGAATCTTTTACCCCACTATATCCAGAGAGGCTGATGCCAAATGTCTTATGCACGAACTGCTAAGACGTGTTATACGAAAGGTAACTTATCGTAACTCGCACCTATCCTGTAGAATCGTTTCACCAAATTATGACGCATTCAAAACGTCCTACCTTCCTTAGCAACGCTGCTGAACTTGTCAAAGATGGGTCTGAGGGTCGTCTGTCTCATTAATGTGTGCATTAATAATATGTATAGTCTGGAAATCAGTACCATGAAAGATGAGTGTCGTCTTAGAATTGTACATGAAACAGTTTCGAGGAAGATACTGTGTTGGCTTGACTAGTGCTAAATGTCCAGAAGGGAAACCGTTGGTACTCACATTTTTGTCAGAGGGGCATCCCAAGAAAGTAGGTTGCAGTTGTATTACAGGGAGAACGGGGGAGGGGGGCATGAGCATCCGGGGGGGGGGGCACGTGCTCCCCCTCCCTGTAGTTACGCCACCGGGAGGAAACCCGCAGTAGAATCAGATTTGAAAAGATTTCAGGTATGTAGGCATTTACAAAATTTTGTCGTACACCAACAGCAACTTATCTTTAGGAAATAGTATGATGAAATTATGGGAACCATGTAGAATGACTTGATCATATCGTGCATAGAACTACCCGTGTGGAAATTTTTAACTCAGGTAAACGTTCTTGTGATGTTTCAGGTTCTGCCCACGGCTTAAATGCAAGGTTATGTTCAACAAATATTTGATCAAACGGAAAACAGAAACATCCAGTTGGAAATTTGATACATCTTTCTTAAGATTGGTTTAGAGAAATCGATCTGAGAACGTGTCTTAGCCAAGATGAATCTCAGAGTGGGGACTCGTTTTAAGTTCTAAGATGGGTTGCAAGAAAAGGCAGCTGGAGAGAGTGACCGGAAAGCCCTATTCATTGACATGCCAGAAGATAAATATAAACAATTTCGCAACAAACATTTGAAAACGAGTCGTCCGAAAATAATATCCTCCAAATAAAGTTTGCTGCCGCTGTAATCGTTTTGTGCATTTATATGGAATTGTTACCTGGTCCTTTCCCCATCAGAGATTCCGCAGATATTGACACCTCATAATAGGATTTGAAGCTGTATTTTGATATTGAAAGTTTTCATTAATGTAGGACAAAATTTGATCGACATGAGAATGAAATTCAAAATGTGTTTTATATTTTTATGAACTTTAAAATGTGATTTGTGGTTTAGTTACGATTTCGCCTTGACCTTTAGAGTATTTTGTTTTCAACTGAAGGCTTACATCTTTGTTTCCAATGTCGGTTAACCTGGCTGGACTGTATTACTTGAGCCGCTCACAGGTACGGCAATTAGGCCGATTACATCGGCCTGCTGACGGCACAGTGGTTGGACCTATCGAGATCGCTGTTTATCTCCTCCCGGATGACCCATGATGCCGCGCATGGTTAGGAAGAAGATGCGTGCGTGCGCTCTTTTTACCACGGTGTTGATACGACTTTATCAACAATCGAACTGATCGGATGAAAGGATTGGACAATCTCAAGAAACCAGCTCATGACTTAATAAACTTGAAATGAGAAAGCGTGGCGGGGATAATGTAGGAGATGCCTAAGGAGTCGAAGTTTTATTTCCCGACAAACAAATCCAGAGCTGCTTGAAAGGCCTTGTAGATCACATTTTTTTCTGTTAAATCTTCGAGCAAACTGATGGAGAGGCAAATTGAACTGACATGAGGGGCGCTGAGCGTTGCCTCCTTGCATGGTTGTTTGTAATTTCGAACAAAGAAAAGTTTGTACCAACACTGTGTGGGGCATTCATTTCAACTCGTGGCTGAAGAACTTTTCAGAAACTGGAGTTATGCCAATAATTATAACATTTTATACAACACCTGAATAACCCCCCAGTCATTTTATCGATAGGTCACCAATTATGTTCATTGAATTTTAGTCGTTTTATCAAACGGTGACCGTCTGAAAGTCAGCGTTGGTTGGACGTTATACGATATCGGTATCTGCGAGCGTTAGACACGGTTGTTTGTTCTCAAACACAAACAGAGAATGACGAACGCCACCGATTTACAAAGTGAAACACCATTCCATCTTAAATACTGACTGAAGGAAAACATTCTTGAACTATTAAATACACTGTTTAACGATTACAGCATTGCGTAAGCCTTGCCGGAATTTCTGTTGATCGAAGCATTATCTTACCCGGAGCATGACATTTCGTGTCACTTTGTGCCAGATTTAAAAGCATGACTGTTTCACATTCGTGCACTGCAGAGAAAAAAGCCACAGAGTTAATGTTCTATTCCATGAAGCAAGGTAGAACATTCAGTCTGTCGCGTCATAAAATTGTTCTTACTATTGCAACCATAAACTTTTCATTATTTATACATGTATAAACCATCTCGTCCTTTGTGGGCCTCTGGGATGTGTCCTGCGTGGACTAAAACTGAAGTCTGACCTGCCTGATTGAAAATTTATGTCTTCATAATTTTTGTAAACAGTTAACTAAGAGAAGACTGAGGGTAAAAGGGTGTAACGCAACCAGTCCGTGTAAACCACTGAACACGATTTCTTGTGATGTTGATGACATGAACACGAGCGGCATCCCCGTTTCGACATCATCAAAACAGGAAAGAAGAGAAATGATTAATGCACGCAAGGCGCGTGCACTTTTGGCGTTTATCGTTAAAAGTTGCTCGATGTAACGCATCTGCTACACGTACACAGTTATTGCATGTGTCCATCACTATAGATCAGTGGGCGACACTCAGCACTGCCAACGGTACTTGACAACGGGTTTGTGTCGTGTGGATCGGTAACGCGACAGAACTGTTGTCTTAGGTAGAAGTTGGCCCGACATTATTGAAGCTCTGCCCGTGTTCCCCTTCTGATGGGTCACGTTTTCCGTTGGTACACAATGGCGAGCCCTCCCGTGAGTGAGTCATCAACGTGGAACGGGGGTGGGGAAGATAAAAGATGAAGACGGCACGTGCTCGCTGACTTTGTACGGTACTCGAGGCTGGATTTCTTAATAATAAGTGGTTGGCAGTCACAGTGTTGCGCGAACAGAGGATTATATAAACCGTATCGCTAGCATATGACTATACGTGTTGTGTGGAGCGTCTATCTCGTTTGTGAACAAAATAAAAATTTAAAGTCACTGTGGTTTACCAACTGGTGGACAGAATTAATACAGTGTGCCCAATCTTGACAATTACGCTGTATTTAGTTCACCTAAATAAATTATGTTGAGGAAGTTCTTTTTGGTAAGTGTTCCAAATTTTCCTCATGATATAATGACTTGGTGTCTGTACACCAACGATTCATACTGTAAGTAATGAGTGTGCATTTTATCCTTCAGCGAGCGTGAGCATTCCATCCGCAGCAAGCTGAAGCTTGGCTGACGTCATAGTTATTAATGATTATAAAACCGTTGGATCAAATGCTGTACACTCATTATCGTCATAAGACGAGTTTTGTTTTCAAAACACTTTCCTTGGCGTGTCTGGAGATCCCAGTTATGACGCATTTAGAGAACATTTTTGGTCCATTTGTGTCCGTAATTTTGTTTCTTTTGTCGCTCTGCTATGCAAGCGACCAATACAAAATCATTAACCCCCCCCAGTGTGTAGATTCGTTTATGTACAGTTTCAGTAACTAGCACATTGGCTTTGAGCATTGCCAAATCGAGTTACATGTCGTGAATATTGATAACGTTGCTGGTTGCGTTGTTGCGTTGTTGGCCCATCTCAAAGCCGGGGTGCCCCCCTAAGAAACTGCATGTAAAGAAACTCCCTGTCATTACAAAGGTGAAGTTTGAACTCAATCAGACATAAGGTTACAATGTACATGGCTACATGCGTGCCAGCCAGCGCGTGCATTGAGTACCACAGTGGAAAAAAGGATACATATTGGCTGATCTGTCTCAGAAAAATGCACATTGCGCGAGAACAGTATAGGTTTCGGCAAAATTGGTGTTAAAATGACTTTAAAAGCTCCTAAAGGCTTAAGTCCTGAAAAAATGCGCTGCAGCGATATCGGGAAATATTTTGCGGGGGGATTCCGCCCTGGCTCGTATAGGGTTAAGCGGACCCTAATAAATGAATGTATAATGTGTAAGCCAGCATAATGTCGCATTTTGTCGACATCAGTATTATTCTCTCATGCACATGCGTAGAAGACAGTTAGCCCAATGCAGTGGAAGGAGCAACCTGTTGACTTTGCAATATTCTAAAATATCAAGGCTGTGTGAGCCGAACCCTATCCGGAAATGGCAAATGAAGTACACGTCTCTGTTGGGAAAGCAGCTGTTCGTTTTTTTTATTTCTGAATTGGAGTACATTACTGCATTAGGTTTGTACCTCTTTCACGCGGTGCCACCTATCCCCTCAAGGTTTGCATTGTGAATGAGCGTGTCCCCGCGCTATGTACCCAGCCATTTTAAATTTCTCCGTCGCTGGCTTTACAGGCCCTGTTTTAATTGGGTAGAATACCGTGACCCATGCTTGATTATGCAGCGGGCCGGTCCTGCAAACCTTGCAGCCCGGGGGGGGGGGGTTGAACAGAACACGTAACTAGCTTGGAGCGGCGCTAGGTGTCCCCATACAATAATCGGCGTAATGTGGAAATGAATGCACTGCTCTGCTATCTCCACTGCTCGCAGGGTGCGATAGAAGGGTTTCGATAATATAACCACAGCGCCTAGCGGACATCGTGTGCGCGCAGTTTCACATCGTGTGACGTTGCTATACACGTGCAACCACTGCTGTGCGGGCCTGCCAAGCTCTACACGTCTCAGGGCCAGTCTGTGTTATGACAATTTGTTATGCGCGTAATACCTGTTTGATCGACAGTGAAGCCATCTACAACAAAGGCCAAGGCTGATTGTCTACACCTGATTTCTCCGGAATTTACCGGCTGCCTCTTTTTACATTCGGGCAAGCGCATAAGGGTTTCTGAACAAAATTCAATTTTCTGCAGGAGGCCTTACACGCGAGGCGTGATCAAATACAGACTCCTCATTATCTTGTTCGGACATAGTACGTGGACAGAAGGAATCAGCCCAGCTACCAGCTCGCGTGGTGATGCATCTGATATGTTATTCTCGTTAATTAACTCGGAATTTCTCCAGCAACCCTCCCCCCACCCGCGTCACCGAACCTCCTCACCGTTTACACTTTCTTATGGCGCGTGTGGTGTTCGCGTGGTGTCATCCGAGTCACGAAGCAATCTCGGACCCCTTGTCCTTAAACGTGCTCAGGGGACCTGCCACTGATCCGTTGTAGTCCTTTCATCCACTATTTCATACCGTTGCGTCAACTGGGATAGTCCCGTCTCTTTACACCCAGGCTTAGTCCCCCCCCCCTCGGATTTACTTGTTATTCCTCGTTGTCGTCTTCATCATCCCGTGGATTAACTCGGTGGGTCTTAACGGTGTGTGGCGGCGCCCGGTCGGGGGGAGTCCCTATATAACCGCCTTATTCTGAGCCGACAGATATGGGCGACACTGGCGCTGGATTTGTTGTAGGCGTGGTGTTTGGTTCTGCTGCTGCTTTTGGCTTCGTAGCTGCCTGCTTGTACTCAGCATACAAGGCCATCAGGTGAGTTAAACCCAACACACATTTTAAAAAATGTTTATATAATTATATAATAATAAAACCCCAAGTGTCATGCATAGTAATCCAGGACTATACAAAATCCTGATAAATTATCCATAAATGTAAACGCATTAAAATGCCTGTACTGATTTACTGCCCACAGTGCTTTCGAAATATAGGACGTAACTATTCATGTCTTTATTACAAGCTTACCAGATTGTAGAGTGTGCTTTAGTCAAAGGGTTAGATTTTATTATTACGACCAAGGTCCAATGGCACAAAGTCAGGCAGACAGCCAGTTGACACGAGCGTTGTTTCAACAGCTTTCTTAAGCTCTCAGGTATACGCACTCTACTAACACGTTACTGTTCATATTGAACGTATTACTGTTTTTTAAGTTTCATGTACCTCTGTCTGCTTGTTATTTATTGTAAACCACCCCGAGGTTAATTTAACGGAGGGCGTTTGCTACATCCATTTTATTATTATTATTGTAAATTTATTGCAGTTCTGCTTATACAATATATTCATTGTGTTACACCTTGCCCAGTACTGATCGTGAACAACGTGTCCATAAAAAAGGTTTTCTGGAAACCAAGTAATATGTCATGCTGGCAACATTTACAAATGTCTGCCTCATAGAATGCAATCACATTGTCGTGTGCACAAAATTCAATAGTACCTCTTCTTTCCAGAAATGTAGTCCCACGTAGACAATAAACGATGATGTCAAGATTGTTATAAATCTTGACATGCCATTTTCTGATTACGGCACTTCAGAATACTTCACTCATGCAGCAAGGATGTTTTTTCCCTTCGTAATAGCACGACCTGCGTATGCTCACTGAAGGTCCACTCTGATTCCTTTGCCGAGATAATGACAACAGATAATTATGATAGATAATAAAAGAATGAGGCATTTTTCTCTTTTTGATGAGTTACCTAAAGGCCCAAAACTGTGATTGGAAAGAAAATCCGAGAAAAGATTCCATTAATGACCTTGGCTTGCATGAGCAAACCAATTAACGATTTTACTCATGTGGTCACTCCCTTAAGGAGAAAATCCAAATGCACTTAAATAAAGTACGAGAGAGTCCACAAATTAAAGGTCTTCTTGATGATCTAATTCTCAGCAACTATTTTCTATCAGAGACAAGACTTCGTGTCATCTTACAGCTTTGTGAATATACTGAAGCTCCGTGAATGCTTGGTTAAACATACTATTGTATCTAGATTGACGTTAGTTTTGCTATTCAGATGTATGATTTGTTACTTCCCGTCAAATAATGCCATTGTATCAGCTTTGTTTGTTGACAAAACCGCTGGGTATTTTTGATGTGGAAACTCCGGACGTCTTCACCCATCGATTTCAAAGACTTATTCACTGTACGGCGCTATCATGTACATGTTCTTGCCTGTGACGTTCTTTTTTAACGTTCACGTCCGGGTGGTAAATTGAATCACTGAGCACCATGTATGCAATGGAAAGGATGCCATTGAGCTGTTATGCAAGTTGCAGAAAATGGTTGGAAAAGCCCGGTTGGTGTGATGTCTTGTCTGACTTTTGATTTTGTTTATGTCCGCAAAATGCTTAAAGGCTTGCCGGCTATAGCTGGCTCCTGGGCTGGTTGGTGTAATTTAATATGTAGTTACCTGAATTGGCTCGCATACACGCTATAACTGTTTGTTTTATTTTAGATCTATTGTGTAAGAGTTACTATTCATCTGCCACTAATCGATGAATTATTAGTTGCACACATTACAATGAGACTTCTCAAGTCCAAGGTTTTCTTTCCGAATTTAGAAAATTTGGTGACCCGTTATACCCCTACCTTTTATGATGCCCATATGCTCCATAGTGTACATTCTAGCGTCAAGATCCGCCAATATTATTCACCCTATTAGAATGGAAATGCAATAGAGGCGCAGCAAAGTGGATGCAACCCATACCACAGGGTACTGGGCAACCTTGTTGGTTGATTTACCTGGTGTACTCCCTAACCGCCCTAAATACCCTCAGTGGAAAGCACAGGCGAAAATGTGCACAAAACTTATGACCAGTCGTTGCATATTCATGGTTTGCTGAGGTTTGGGTCTTGTACAGACTACAAAAACGGCGGTACTACCAACCTTGGTGTATATATTGAACCAATGGTCCCATGAAGACGCAAATGAGTGCTCAATTTAAAATATAGCTGTTGGTGTACAACATAAATATTTGCAATTTAAGGAAATTGACCTGGTTGAGCGACTAAATGGCTAAAAAGACGAAAGCACTGTGCAAATAGATACTTCCCTGCAATTGCGTTTTCCCCTGTGAACAATCATTGTGAGTTCTATGGAGAAATTCGAGAGTGCAGCTCATCAGCGCTGTGTATTTTTTTATTGGTCATTCTCTGTATACTGTTTCCGTTCCTCCACGCTAGGATAGTGACTTCAATCTAACTTCAATCTCAAATTTTACTGGGAGTTGGGTTCGTAATAATACCCTTTTAATAGCTACAACGAGAACCAAAATTTGTAGCACATTCCAACTCCCGGCTGTATTAAAAGTGAATGTTTATTCCCTTCGTACCTTTTGATTTCTCAAGAGTGACCGGTACACCTGTCAGTATTGTTCTTATTTAACCCGGGACTAATCCTCGTAATTCAAAAGGTCGATCGATGATCATGCATAAAAGTCAACGGCAGAGGTAGTGGTCCAAAGTACTTACATGTATATGATTTTTTTTAATTATCAGGACTGTAGTACAGGGTGTGTCTTGGCTTGATAACAGTGCATGCTTTTCCAGACGCTCCGAACCTTAGAAACTGCAGCATCCGTCAGTTGTTTTGTCAGTTAAATCTCTCAAGGAGTAAGTGGTTAAATACATCTCTCAGTGAACTCCGGTACTTATACTGGTTGCCTTGTATTTTACTGCCTTCATTGGTGTATACCAGTTTTGATTTTTTCACTTTCAAATTTAAGTGGACCTTTTCCAAAATGGCGTCTTTGAAATTGGTTCTCATTCTCGGTCGGCATGAGTGACAGTTCAAATTTGTGTTGAAGTCTGCATTCTGAAGAATTGCCATTATGGTTGCTTCAGGGGGTCGAAATTTGGTTTGGCCTATTATTATTATTTGAATGACCTACAACGAGCTGTCTGTGTTCAATTCTATTCCGCTTAATTCTGTTTAATTCAAGTGGGCTTCCTTGCGTGTGCGGGTATCAACAGATATGCATTTTGCCATGACTTGTAGGCCTAATGCTCATTTTAAAAAGTAAAACATATTTAAAAAAAACACGATGTCAAAAAAAGATCAAGTCCTCGCGTCCAAATGTACAAGTCGACCATTTCACAGCCGCGTGCATTTTTCAGTCACACCGTTGGGTGCGTTTTGCGCGGGTCATTGGCGCTAAATCGCACGGGTCGATGTTTGCATTATAATGGATGATGTGTATGACGTCTGGCGGACTCAATGCGGTTGGGTGACAACAAGGAGAGACCGGCCATCAAAGACCGCGCCGGTCTACATTTTAATCAAGCTCAGCCACCAAGAATTCCCTGTGAATCCAAGACTGAGAGATGTATTGTATGTCCGTGAATTCAATTTTTGTCGCCAAGGGCTACATCCCATCTGTAATGATGCCTGAATTGCTGAGCGCAGGCTGTGATGTTTTACCGGTTGATGATCCGAACATTTAAAGGGTTAGTGTGCTAAATGTCACGTATTTCTGTAGATACCTGTTTAATCACATAAATATTGGATAATTACATAAATTTTTGATGGGATATCTCTGAGTTGGGAAATGTTTTAAAATGTTTGTTGATGTAAATGAAAACTATCGATTTGCTTTCATAACATCACGTTACTCCCAGACGTGAAGCTACTGTTGCTAAGCATTGTTATGACGTAATCAGCAAACCATATCAGTTCAGCATCTGCCTCTCTAACAGACGAGAAGACAATAGATTCTCATATGTGACATATAGTAATATGTCAGGTATGAAACTTATGATAGGTTTCATGAACCAAACAGTAATGACTGTAAGATCAGGTACATGACTCGAATGCAGTTTAGATTGTCGTCGCCTGAACTCGGATCATTATAATTAACATGGTCATTAGCTGCCGGAAAACACCGGGTCGGGTCGCCACAGTTTCGTTCCTCTTTTACCAAGGTTTAAAAATAACTTTTCAGAGAAACACGCAAGGCATTTTAGTTTGTTTTCCTTTTTTATATGGGTAGCGGTGATGATATTCTACTTTTAGGCGGTAAAATTTTAATTAACTAAAACAGAGGTACATTCAGAAGCAATCCAGGAAGAAAACTTGAAGTGTCTGTCATAAATGGACAGGCGATAAGCAAACTGGAGAATTTCTATTGCACAATGAGTGCATAAGCTAAAATGTGCCACGTTGTGGGCCCTATATGTTAAGACACCAGACGAGGCCAACTTGCTTCCATTTCAACCCATCTAGCTTTGTGTTTACTGGGTGTCATTGAAGCATACTGAATTTAGCCCGAGTTGGATCATATTGAACTGGACGAGCCAGTTGTGAAGTACCTTGTGTGAACGTCAGTTCCCCTGACGGAACTACGAAATACCAAACCTCATATTGTTTTGTCGAATTGTTTTTTGAAGTGCAGCTCTGCAACATTTCATATGTTTTTGTGCTGTTCCTAATTCCCAAGACGCTGTTGCTGTGATTAAGCTTGACGCAAATTCTCCACAATTTGTAGTGATTGCGTTTGAAAAAAAAAATTACACAAGGGAAATTGTGTGATGAGAATCGACTTCAGTCAGCATTAGGGCCTATGGGTAGCAAACTACAATAGTGTAGTGAAGGCGATAAAAGGAACGACACTGACAACGTCAGCATTATCAGCACAAACAACGGCACAGTGATGACAAAAAGTGTTGACATTGAACATTTTTAGACGAGGCATTATAATTTTGTCATTTGGGCTTTGCAAAAGCCCACGCTACTAATAATTACATTATCTTGTTCCGGTATATTTTCCCCATGCCGCTAAGCATATCCAAGTCCATTAATCACGACGCCTTCTCTATATTACAAAGGGCTGAGCACACTAGCACGGTTCGTCATTCACGGTCTTTTATAGATGCCACATAGCCAATGTCGGCACAAAAGCATTATATTCTCATTAACATCCCCCCATATCTGATTCACTTTCGTTGTCGTGCACTCACTGGTTCGATTTTAGTCTTGATCAACCTCTTTGAAGGGCCTTCGATAACTCTGAACAACCGAATCGACCCCATGAGTTCGAATAGAATTACTTATCAAAAGCCTTATCAAATCACGAAATCGAACGACGCTTTATTCCTCCCGTCACTCTGACCTATTTTTAAAATGAACTTGGCTACGATAGCCTGAAATTTTAACGCATGATTGGTCCATCAGTTATAGTCACATCCATCCCAGCCCTTAGGACTATGACATTTCTCGATCTGAACTTTCCCATTTCGAACCCTGAAATCAGATCAGAAAATTCTCCTCTTACGGATGTATAGGCTGACATGCCCAGCGAAGGTTTTGAGGTATGGCCAAGCTGTCACAGTTATAGCTTGCTGTCATTATGCCCAGTACAGAACTAAATTTCAATCTAGAATGTTGCTGATATCAATTTTCCATGACAACGTTTTCATTCGTTTTTACTAGCTTTCCCTTGCTAATTTATCCGTTGCCAATTTTGGTTAACACAATTATCAACTTGTTCCTGAAAATGATCTCTCCTATCCCTCAGTACGTTTATTTCTTCAGAAAATGAACGGCCACATTTCCGAGAGTGTTTGCCAACCATTTCCCTCATCAAGGTCATCATTCTAAAAGTTTTCCCCCATTAAAATGCATTCCGAAAAACCTCGTGTAGGCCTATGTGCGGCTAGGATTCCCAGGTGTCTCGAGAGTATTAAATGAGAAGCATTTCGTAGTGAAAGAATAAAAACAGAAGGCCAAACTTGACCATCATGTCTTTCTGATATACAAAGTCACAATTAACGGGTACTGTTTTTTTTTAATCACGATAACAATGGAACATCTGTAGACGTTCATCTGTATAATGTGTTCCAAGTCTTTCATCTGTTTACGTCCTTTTTTCGCATTCCTTAAAGGTCAGATGTGATGGCCATGGTTGCACAAGACGACAAAAACAGAAAACTTCCCGGAAAAGATCCGCCGATGGCAAACTGTGGGGTCCAGTCGCGATCCATAAACCACTCGAAGCTTGCTGGAAAGAGCCCAGCCGACGCATAATAATTACAGCCGCATGCAAGCGCAGGGCGCGCACTCCTTGAATGACCGTCTGGGGAAAATGGCTTCAGTCCCGGGGCCTCCAAGGCGCTGCAGCGTCGGAGGCTGCTTAACTGTTTTCTTTTATTAAGCCCTGCGACGGACGGCATGCTTGAAAGGCGTGGGGCTGTAGACCACGAATGGGCAACAACATGAAGTGTCACTATTTATAGAAAATTATTGGCCCACTCCCCATGAGACGTACTTGCTGTCGTGCTTTCTCAAATTTCAAGACAGCAACGCTTCCGTCAAATGTTTGAGACTTGAAAAGAATCCAATGGCTCACCGGAAAACCAAGAGCTTCATTGGATAAAAGGTTCATCGTCTGCGTCAGCGCGAGTGTCTAATTTTCAGTTTTCAAAAGGCTTTCTTACACGGATAATTATTACTGATCTGAAGTTTGGCACTTCGGACAATCAAGTTTTAGTTTGCTCACTAACAACTAGAGCAAAACCAATCTTGCCGCATATGTTGACATCTTTGCCAAATGTTTACATTTGACAAGGTCCATGATGGGTGCAGACGGCGCAGAGGGCCTACAGACTACTGCCAGGCGCGAGGATTCCATAAAAGACTTCTGGGCGCCAGTACGAAAGGAGCACCTGCAATTGCGCGATGCCCTTCGCTTCGGATATGTTAAATCATAATCGCTGGAATCCGCCCCGAGCTGAAGTGCACGCCCATTAGCGAAATGCAATGAAAAACAGGTGGTTACAAGCGGGTTCTTGCACGCGTTTTGTGTGTGCGCAAAGACCATACATGCCGGAATAATTTAGTTCCACGTGTTCAGCGAGCTTCGCATCAAACGCGCAAATACTTGCGGGCCTTATGGCGCGCCTATGGGTGCACCACTACAAATAAATTCCCATAGACAGCAGTTATAAATCCCCATACTTCAAAAATATTTTTAAAATACAACTCTCACAGGTGTTCAAGCTGCACAGAAAAATGATGTTCCACATGTCCTCTTTCATTTTTAGTGGGTTGACCAATGGCTCTTTGAGAAACTCTCACCTAAAGCAGACCACCCCTAAAACAAAGGAAATTTCACTGCCCCGGAAAGCAGCCATTTTGAAAATGCATCCCTCTGCAGAATGGTTCAAATAGTGCCACTTTCGGATCCGATTGCATCCAAATTGCTCAGAATTTGAAGCCCCGAGTCGAGTCCGGCCGAGAGGTTCAGTGCCATATTTCTTCAATTCCCCATTTCTATGGCTCTCAGGACCCTCTAATAATTATTAACAACTTTTATTAATGAGGTCGGCGGACAGATATCTGGCCTTTTTGCAAGGGTGCACCCCTTTGCTGTGAGTACCCAAAAAACACGCCCTCTTTTGTTTCGCTCGGTCTTGAGCGGATAGTGATTTAACATTTCAATCTGTTTTGTGAGGACTGCATCACATTCATGGATTTACATTTGCATGTTTAAGGCCGATAATGTTACACTGTGCTTCAGAAACGCAGATGGATAACAAGAATTTTTAAAAATTGAATCAGAAGTTGAGGTAGGTGTTTTGAGGTTAGTATGCCGTTGATATTACCAGTTGACAAAAGCAATGGAGCAGTATGGACTAGCCTATCCGCCTTAAGCGGGATCAAGAGAGGGCGCAGTTTTCCTAGCACCGAAGCTTCTTCGCTCATCGTCTAACGCCCCAACAGGCCGCCGAAAAGAGCTGAAAGCCTTGCACAGAGCTAGAGTTTAGTGAAGGAAGCACGTCACACGGGGTCACAGTTAACGACGCGCAGTGCCTTGTGGGAAAATTTCTGGTAGGCATGATCTTGCTCAATGCGTTACACAAGGGGCGGTTCTCAATTCGATATTTTTTCTCTTTCTTCCCCCTCGCTGAAAATATTCCGATTACACTTTATTCGTTCATCCAAAATTGATCAAGATAACCAGTGATTTGAAATATATCGCCCAAAGAAACATGATCAGTGATACTTAGGAGATAAATTACCGCACTGTGATTGTGCCAAGGTCATGTTTTTTTCACAACTATTGGCGAACCAAAAAATTTAAACAACGCTTCGGAAACAGGAAGTGACAACTTCGCTTAATCTCAGTTGCAGCTTGTTTATATACTTAATGAATAAATTGACACAACTGCGCCCCCAACTGTCACTCTCCTAAAATGACAAAAACAAATTAAACTCGAGTAATGGAATCAAACGATATTTCGTGCAGCATTCGTCTTTACTACTTTTTACCATTATTACATTACCTGCAATCCATATTAACGACCTCATACATAATCTATTTATCGACAAGTTAAAATCGAGTTACAGCTCTGTAAGTAACCTGGCCCAGTTTTCGAAATGGCAACCACACCAATTGACAAACTGAACGATAAGACGCCATGAAACATGCATTTTCTTAAGTTGGGTCTCCAGACTCTGGCCGTCAGCCTGTCATTCAAGTACATGTAGTCTAGTTGTTTGCTCTAGAAACAGGTGAAGGGTCTAATTTAAAAAAAGATACTTCAGAAAAATAATAACAATCCGTAAAATGCATATTTTGTAGCTCACCCTATATTCAATTTTTTAACCATTTGAAAAGGTAGTTCAATTGTTACCTTTCGTTGTTCCATATCAAAGTGTAGAGCTGTGCTGTCATTCTTGGAAGAAATCTTAATTTTGCGGCTATTTCAGCATAAAATGAAGCTCTAATTTGATATTCTGTTGTCGTGAAGTGAACTGAAGTGTCTTCCCACGATGACATCATTGCAACCACATCCCCACTTGTTAAATTGGAAATAAAGGCTGCGTACTTTTTCAGTACAATAGTCGAACGGGGTGTCATAGTTTCATACACATAGCAGAAATGATGCGGCCTACAATACGTCTAAGAAAACGTAATCGCTTGGACCCTTGAAAAAGGGTCAAAATGTTCAAATTACTGCTAATGCACAAAACGTTTTGTCATTTTTTCTCAGTGACATGATTAGACTCTACAACGTCCACATAAATAATTTTGATCAGTTGCTTATAGGCCCCACCTTTGTCTGTTATTCTTTTTTATACATGCTCAGTATGGGCACTGCAGACTTACACTTCGTATAGACAACCTCAGACTTGAGTTAGTTTTCAAGTTGGTGCAAGCAGAACTAACATGTACATCACAAAAATGTGACATTGGATATTTTGCTGCCTTTGCCATAAATAGCCTACGCTTGTGCACATTTGCTGGTTATTTTGCAACCTTTTTTTCCTCACTTGTCTACTCACTTGTGTGGTACACTATTTTGTCTGTACTATCGCGTTTATGCACGGTAATTTTAAGACATACATGTGTGGTGTGAATATGGAAGTACATTTTACGGTGTACGTGCTGTTCATTAAAATCCTTTCATGTTGCTTTGGAGTTTTCATATTATTATTAACTTTATTGTTAGTATGGAACAATACGTGCAAGATGTTTGAAATAAAGCCATATGAAGACAGTTCATGGCAAAGAAGCATTAATTTCTGACCTACAGACAGTGCAAGCTCTTGAAAATAATCTACAACTATTATAATTCCCATCGCAGCACACATACAGTAAATGAGATATACCATTCTTCCCTTGGGTATGCTAAGTTTACATATACACCGGTCCGTGCTCTATGGTCTTCAGGACCAACTGGCAGCTTTGTGTAGGGCTGCCGGACAGCGCCCCCAACCAAGAGCAGGTGTATTACTCTTCCTCCGATGAAGCGTACTGGTTTTGCGTACATGATAAATCAGGGCGAACCGTTCTCTGTCTGTTTTCAACACAACACACGCAGTAAAACACAGGCATAAATCTTCTTGTTCTAAAGCCACCATCTGTCAATATTTAATACTAATGCAGATTGTGAACGTGTTAGCGCAGCAATCCAACGCACCAACCGGTGCTTACCAGCTAGGCTAATGACTCGACAATAGAGGAGAGGTTAACAACATTTTAAACACATCAAATTACGAATCTTCCTAATCCTTGCAGATCCTTCAACTACTACACGTGCATTTTGAAATTTTATCTCGACTCAGTTTGCGAAGTACCGCATTATGCACTGTTAGTGACACTTTATGTAACGGGGTATTTGTAATATTTTGAATGCCGTGTGTTTCTCCCATCACAGCAACAAGAACACTCAGAAACTCAGTTCAAATTTGACGTGTTGAGGTTTTCCCAGCTCCGTGGACAGTGGATATAACAACTTTGAAATGGTAGTAACCCCCCCTGCATAATAGCGGTCCTGACAAGACTGAGGTAATTTCGCCGATGGCAGTGTCAAACTCAAGCACCAAATCCTCCGCCTCACTCGCCACACCACCGTATGGCCAGATTATCTCGGTGTCACTTTCACAGTCTGGGCTGAAGCCGTGACTATTTTTGACTCAGCCTGACTTCTATATTACTCGGGGTGTTTTCCAGGGCATTTTGGTAGAGTTCCTCGGATGTGTTCAACCGATAAGGGCATCTCAGGTATATGCATGGGTGAATGTAGAAGCAAAAAAAAAAACGTTCTCCAATTTGAAGGACAAATTTTCTAAGTCGGTCTTCCAGTAAACGGAGATCCCGTCACTTGATAAAAAAAATTAAAAAAGATTTCCCCGAACAGGAGTAGTTATAGGTAATGTCATAAAATCATACACTCATACCAGAAATCCTTTATTTTCAAAATAGTCTCTGACAATAAACGAGAGACAGCCTCGCGACATTACAGAAGCAAAACAATTCAAAGCACTTATTTACCAGCTATGTACGAAAGCCTTGTAGTGCCATCAGGAATATATTTTCAGAAGGTGAAGTGTATGTCTTCGAAGTCTGTTTTTAGACAGGTGTATTTTTCCGACTTCATTTTTACGAGATATCTTTTTTCCAAAGGCATACACATTCTCCAGTTCTTTCTAATGAGATATATTTTGAAAAATATTGTTTCTATTTTTGGTAACAAATCATTTTAGGAGATATATTTAGGCCTAGTAAAGTTTGTTTTTTATGAGAGATATTTTTCGACGTAAATTTTTAGGAAATACAAATTGTCAGGTTTGGATTTATCTGTTACAAAACAAACTTTACAAAAATATGTACAACTCATAAAATCGAACTTAAAAAGAATCTCGTAAAAATGAACTCGTATAAAAATATATCTCGTAAAACGATTTTTTTTCCAAAATAGAAACAACGTTTCTGTCTCTGTTTCTGTTTCGGGGACGATCTGGAGAATACACATGTATATCTCGAACAAACGAACTTGGAAAGAGAAATATACTTCCCTTTTTGAAAATATAAAGTCGACAGCGGCACTCCAGGACTTTTGTAGCTTTGCATCTAAACACGGCAACATCCCCCCCCCCGACAGCAAACGGCAGTGGTTTTCCGGGAGCCTATTACGTCTAGAACAGGGCAGTATGCTGCCGTGACAATGCTGTCGGCGTTAGCCATGGACAAGACAAAGCAAAACGTGTTTCTTAATAAAGCTCCGCCTCAAGTCTTGATTTATTTTTCATGTGTGCTCCGGATGATTATCGGCGCAGGTTGAGTCAAACAAAATGAGCAATCGAACGCAGTTTTCCCTCGTTGAAGGCAAAAATGTCCTTCTAATTATTGTCTAGTCCTCCTTGTGAAACATCTGCTCTGAAGTTTCTTAGAGACATTATGATTTACATGGGCCCCTTTTGTAGTCCCTTTGATGGCTGTGTCCGGGAAATAGCCGCAGATGTCTCGTACGGCATCTGTCGTATTGGGAGCGAACGCTTTTTTTCAAACGGCATTAAAATTGCCTGTACATTCGCATTTGTTCCCAAAATATGTGACAGAAGATGGCCCATTCTCTTTCCTTGACTTCATTATTTCTCGGAATCTCGAGAATTGTTATACACTCTAAAAACTTCCGGGTCAGATTGACCCAGAATTGGGTCCCATCCGTATAACCCTTTTCCGGGTCAAATTATGACCCCAAAGTGTGAAACATGATCCGAAGGGGGTCATATTTGGACCCAGAAAAGGGTTATACCGAATGGAACCCAATTCTGGGTCAATCTGACCCGGAAGAGTTCAGAGTGTAAAATGCTGGACCTGGAAAGGATTTTCTGTGTCACAAATCGTGCACTGCACAAAAACGCGCATTACATAATATTGAACTGTAGCAGTGGCTCTTAATTATGAAATGTGATATAACATTTCTGCGCTTTACTTGAGTAAACCGATTTCGTCCAGACTTTATACGGCGGAATTCGAAGCGAAGAAAAAAGTCAGAAGAATAACCCAGGTTTTAAGGTTGGCGCTTGGGACAGATACATGAAAGAGTTGAATGATGTGCATTTTTTAAGTTCCTCTTACTAAACTGGTCAAAGCAATCAATATTTTATAAAGTGACCTATCCTTCATTAGAAATTAATTTTTGCTGCTAGCCTACGCCCGTCCGTTTATAGCCCACTGTACCGGGATGTTTGCACACTCCGCAGTCAGGAACAGAACCTGTCTTTTTGTTTGACACAGTTGGGCCAAGTCTTCCCTAAAACTGGCATGCCGTCAATGGACATAAGCATTCAATAATTAAAATCGCCATCAAGTCCCAAGGGATTGCGTTGTAATATCTCGATGCTTTCTGGGGCCAATTTCATAGAGCTGCTTAAGCACGAAATTTGCTTAAGCGCGAAAAACCTTGCTTGATAAAATCAGGTAACGAGCCAAAATTCCATGTGATGTATATTGTTTTGGAATGGTATAGCTGTCTTTTTGTTAGCATGACAATCAGATAGAGTTTGAGCTGGTAACCTTTGATTTTTAAGCAAGGTTTTTTTCACGCTTAAACGAATTTTGTGCTTAAGCAGCTCTATGAAATTGGCCCCTGGTGGCGGCGTTTATGGCAGATCGGACGTGCATCGTTATGAGAGAAATCCAAAAACATCCGAAGGTGAGATTTTACATTTTATCCCCCTGTATTGTATAATCTCTGAACCACAAACAACGACATGATTTTGCTACTTTTCAAAATAGCTATGCGTTCAGACAATGTGTATGTCGCTTTGCCCTGAAAAGAAAGGGTTTGTTTTCTCTTTACAGGTGATTTCCAAGGGCTCTAGTCTTGATGTGGAGGATGTTACAGCTTCTTGCATAAGAAACTATTGGCAAAAAAATTACTTTATTATTATGTGTCCGTTAAGTATGTTCCCTATTGAACATAGGTCTTACATCTATAAATAAACATAACTACTATATCCTTTCCATACTTATCAAAGTTCTTCTACAATTTCATGCATCAACAACTGGAAGAAATAAAGTCTATAAAAATAGGCAACTGAAGCTGTGTACTTTCCATGTCACGTAGAAAAAGGAAAGCTTTACGTATGAAAACCAAAATGTATTTTATTTTCATATCTTCACAAACTGTCAATTCAGTTGTTGCTCTTCTTGTAATTTGGATCAATGGTTGTTCAACTAACATTTGTTTCTTGTATATTTGCAGTAGGCCTACACCCTGCCAAATACATATTTACCATGCATGGTTGTGCACCATCCCGTAAATTTGATGGGACTATTCTTGAAATCGATCAAACAAAAACGAATTCAATCCTCACATTACGTACGTCATCAATATTTGAGACGATTTCCATTGAAATCCGACGAAATCAAATGGAGAGACGTTTTGATCTTTTGGAGAGGCGGATTGACTGCATTCATTGTAACATTTGGGCGTTCCAGTCTTCTCGAGACGAATTCGAAGTTAATCGTTTATGAATTAAACAAAACATGTGGAAATTATGCGAATAACCCATGGCATCGAATTTTAATGGGATTTGTTCTGTGTTGTTTCGGGGGCAGAGTGGCTTTTTTTCTGGAAAGGATGCGATCATTGGATAGATACCGGTAGGGGGCTCTTAAATGTCAAGCTACCTATCTCGATGCCCGATCGCAAATGCCTGTAAGATACGTGACGTCTTTGCATGAAGCAGGGAATTCCACAGTGACATATCTGAAGGTGCATTGCCAAATGTTCTCTTGCAGGCAGGGAACTAATGGCTGTATTCGAATAAATTGCCTGGAAATAACAACCCGTGCATCCATGGGAAATGCTTTAAGGTGCCGACTAGCATTTGTATTATTTTCTAGCCATAGCCAAGTAATTCAGACATAGCTTGTAACGGCAAAGTTGCATCGTCGCAGGAACTCTACCACCAGCGGTTTCTTTGCCTGTCTACGGATATCTTAACATTTGTGATCATCTGTAGGACTACATTCTGGAAATAGACTAACTTGAGTAGGTCTTTCCATTTAAACGGTATGTCTAACAATGATATCTTCTTGATCTTCTAGTACTTCTTGATCTCTCCCTTATAAACTATTTTTGCTTGCATGTTCAGTGATCATGGCTGTTTAAGTTAATTCAATGGACCTTCCTAAATCAGAAATTTACAGCAAAGTTCAAAAGTCATATAGAAATAAACATTTATTTCACTTTTGAAGCAACGACAGAAAGATATTTGAGAATGTCAATTTCAAGTTCTTGATAATCCTCAAAGAATATTTTGTGTAATTGGAACGAAATTGTAATTGTGTTGGCGCCAATATGAAATGTGTTCACATAAGGTTTTCGATATTCTGTAACTTTTGATGTCTCGAGAATTCACGCGGTAATTTGCATTACTTCGTATCAGTTGATCATTTACTGATATGTACGCACTGATACGTCCAGCGTGTGTCGAGCGATTGTTCAAGCACACACAGAAAACCGTGTGTGGAAAAATTGACAATTTTTTCTGCCGACGTGTTATGCCTATCTTTTTTTTTTAACCAAAATTTAATACCTAGAGTAAATAATAATTAACAACTCAAGTGCAGTTACCAAGCGCCACATATATCTTAGCAGTGAAAGCAGAGAAGTAACTACGCATGCAAAAAACGGCACAAGTTTTTTAAAAAATCCGTTGAAAAAATTATTGAGAGAGGATGCATGACGAGACAGGCTTCTCAGGAAGAGACTAAAGGGTCTAGACAGCAATATAGTGTGGATCATTCCAACCCTTCTGGCTATTTTGTTTTAGGAGGCAATATTTAGTGTGCTTATCAATATTCATGGTGCGTTGGGACGGAATAGAGTTTATGAGTAACGTGTTATTGCACTTGACGCTACAGAGGGGCAAATGGGGCGCGCAGTCTGGATAGCACCCATATGGTGTGCCGCCATGCGTCCGCGGCGTTCATAATGCGCTGATATACGAAGCCAGGGAAATGCTGACATTTTGGTGCGTGCTAGTGAGCAGGTGTGGAATGGTGACTGCAAGCTGTCCGCGTGGAAACAAAGAGAGAGGTGATGTCATGATTCATTCGGTTGATTGTCTCGGCACGGGAAGGTTTCATCATGTTGCTGATGTGCAGTGAGTGTGTCTGCAATGACTCATCCGTTCCTCCTCTCATTCTCTCTGATCAATCGCAGGGACCGTATGCGCATCGCCAAGAAGCAGGCGGAGAAACGAGAGCAGCAGCTGCTAGCCATCAGTGAGCAGACCGCGGCCACGGCACCGCCTGACATCCAGGAGCCTCCCACCCGGACCTCGCGCTCCCTCAGTACCCCCGGACTCCTGCTGGAACAGCGGCGACCCTCTGCCTTCGCCCCTCCCCCACAAGCCATGGAGAGGCGTTGGACCCGAGCAGGACTGGAGTACCGCCACGAGGGAGGGGTGGTGCACATCCATAAGACTGACGACCCGGACAGTGGTGACCAGTCTGCCGCGGACAGTGCAGAGGACTGCAACAAGGAATCCAACATCCCCTACAAGCGGCACATCGACAGCGGCGATCCGCCCACGTCTTCACCCAGGGGCAAGACAACCCCAGGCACCAAAACCAAGAAGCTTCCAGCTGTCCCGCCCCCGCAAGTCCAGATTCAAGTTTCGTTGACCACACAGAGCGACTCCAACGGTGACACAACGCCAATCGAAGAGGTGACGGTTACGCCCAAGCCTGTGTCTGTGCGCACCTCCGGAGATGGGTCCCGGACTCAAACCATCACTGAGATATCAAGTAACGAAGCAAGCGGTAACGCGGGAAAAGCCAAGGATGCGGCCGACTGGGTTTAATAGTGGATGCGGTTTCGTTCTTGGTAGGATGATAAAGCTGTGCATTAAGCCAATTCACTTAAGACTGGAAAAACTATTGAACTGTTACTCAAAGCTCTCGTCAATCAGTCTCGCTGGAAACGACAGCTTTGTGCCCTATTGGCTTTGATGTGAGCAAGCCTTTTGCGGTTTCAAGAGCAGAAACTATATCGAACGAATCCCTTTGATTTTGACCCGCCATGTGATTTAGCCTTCATCAAACCAGATTGCCGTGCCCTCCGTTTCAGCCTGAAGAAAAATTGACTTGGAATGAGGATACGGAGAAAAACGAGTTGTCTGGGACGGATACAAATCATGTCTGCATAATTGCGGATGAAAGAGTGGTTATCAAATAAATAAAACTTAATAAGCACCTAGAGAGACACACATGGCTCTTCTTGGCAGCATATACTTGTACAATTAGGCCTGTCTGTCTGACATTGTAGATGTATACATTCTTACACTAACGTTTGCTTTTGGTAGTTCGTATTATAGGGTAATTAATGTAATCCACAATCGTGCTTGAGAGGTTGGTTAGTTTCCAGTGTCAACATTTCGTTTGTGTGTTTTTCTTTAATTGTAATTGTGCTCATTGATCATTCCACTTCATAGAGCAAAACAAACGCAAAGCTTAAATGTATTCTCCGTGTTTTCATCATTCTAATGTCAAAGCCGACGCCTTATCATATAACATATCAGAAATGGAACTGGAAATTGTGTGTCGTGCAAAACTTCAGCAGCCATGAATTCAGTACTCAGATTTTCCCCTCTCAAAATACTAGAGTTTCTTGGACAGCGTTTCATTTTGATATAAACTGTCATTTCAACGTGTTGTTGATTTAAGCATTAGTCTGTGACTGTTTTAACTAAAGACACACGACTTGTATTTTGCATGAACTATTTTAATACTTCGGAATGATTTCTGTTGCATCGTACCGGTAAGTGTTCAAAGTGAAACGATGTTAAAATTTTCGGAGCATCTCTTATTTATGAGTGGAGTCAGTCGCACGGCGCACGTGCGACAAAACGACCGTACCATGAACTACGATCAAGCACGTCCGTATATGGCGTCCCATTAATATTACATGGTGATTCGCCGGAGCCTTAACATTACACTGTAGCGAACTGATAACGTCGTATGCATGTATCATGAGGTAGGAACCATCGTACGTGGACTATCAATGAGACTAATGAAGAAGCCATGTGTTGATTTTGATGCAGTTGTCTCCTTGGCAGCCTGCAATTTATACGCAGGGCAGCCGACACTCCGACCAGACATGTAGTAATGTCAAATCCTTTCTGTAAATCAAAAACCCGGATCCAGTTTCGAACACTTTTTCAACGGTAGTCTAAATTGTCTAGTCAGCAAAGTGATCTGGGAGGGGGCATTAGGGGTTAGCGTCGAATTCAATTCTCACGAGAATCCACCATCGAGGAGACAAGAAGAGTAGTGTTCGGAGCCTAAACCCGACTCATTTACAAAAATGAATGACGTGGGTTACCACGTCGACATGGAAATCAAGCATAAATTGCGTATTCCTTGGTGCAAGGGGTTTGTGTTGAATTATAGGCCTATACATTTTACTGTACATGTACAACCGAAATAGTGAGAAAGGTGCCTGGCTTTTCGCTTTGTCGTATGAGCAACAGATATGCCTGACGTAAAAATACCAAGAGTTAGAATGCTGTGACTTCCTCAGCACATGCCCATACCCGTCAAAATTGAATTTTGGACTGTTGTCTGAAAGGATTACTTGCCCTTTAACGAAAATAAAAATGAAGTCCATTCTGGAGAGTTTACTTTGCATTAGCCTTAATTGCATAATAATTATATAGGGCCTACACCGGTGAAAAGAGCAATAAATTCAGGACTTGATTTACTTTAAGGCTAGCTTAAATTTATTAGGCCTGTTAAAAGTAGGATTTTCCATCAAGACACAACATGAATCGAAACTTATTTAATGTTTTATTTCTGAGAAAACAGCGTAGCTAGGTCAGGTCAAATTACACGGTCCTGTCACGGAAATGGACTCTTGGTATTATGCATGAATCTCACGTACACTACGCTGCTTTACCGACTCGAGTATATTTTGTTCCACTTATAGACACAGCTGTCCTGCGTATTCAAGGCGCAATCCGCCGCGCTAAGTACCCCTTTACGGCTTGCTTCAGAGTCGATCCACGCCTCGTCGACGTGTCATTTACAGTGGAAATCGATTCATGTGAACTCATTCTCCAGTCACTGTTGCTATGACACGTCGGTGACTCATAGATTTGGCCAGAGAGCCGCAGCTATTGTCGCAGCTATGTTTTGCATACTGTGTGAACGCAGAGTTTTCGCTCACGATGGCATCTTTATTATGATTCGTTTGTGATTTGTGCATGCATATTTTATGGAGGCCATTATTCAGTCCAGCACTGTGAAACAGTTTAGCCATTAACTTCTGTCAGAGTATTGATTTGTTAAAAATTATAATCAACAGTTGATTGATGAAATATTATGCAAACTTCGAATACTTTATAATCCAGCATCAAAGGGACACCGTTTACATCATGTCTCCGCGCTATCTTTGTCAACACACACGGAAATTATCACAACGCCCTGAGCAGAATCAGAAAGTGACTGATGGTGTACATCCTTTGAGCTTTAAAATTCCTTGTTAAATCAGGAGTTTGCTTCCCTTAGTAGAGAGCTGTGTAGGAATATCATCTTTCTTGCAGGCATCTGAGCAATCTTGGTCAGCCGAAATATTGAATTTACTACACCGGCCGTCTAAACTCAATCAAATTTCGATTGTTTTCGCTCGAATGCTGGGTAAACAACCTATGTGGTCAATAAAACAGAGCTGCCTCGATGAAATGGCCCCCTTGATGGTTGGGGAAAAAATCCCCAAGGAGCAAGGGCGGTGAGTGTGATTGCCCATATTCGGGGTCCGTAGTGTACGGTCAATGGTCTCTCTTTGGCCAGTGATGCATGGTGTCCGCTGTTAGCTTGCCCGCTGGGCTGTGCTGAACCCAAGTGAAAATGCACTTGATGCGACGGATGCTTTCCTGGGAACATCAGTGCATTCGTGCATACAGTGTGTGTAATAACCTCGGAAATACCTGGAGAATCATTGAAACTGAGCTTTGAACCGGGCTTGGACTCGAAATTACACCCGTCATTCGATTGAAAATTGTGATTTATTGAAATAAAAACCGAAACAAATATCCCTTACTGTGTTAAATTGCAAAACATTTTTTCTTGACGGTGAGGTCAGTGATGTAAAGACTGTTAATTTTTTTAAGGCCAAGCTTTTGCAAGCTTTTTTTTTAAATTTAAACAAGTGTTTGTATATTGGGCAAAATTGTGTCTGTTCGGTAATTTCAGATGTAACTAACATTCAAGATCATTCCAACAAGTAGGCAACAGCTGTTATATAAATATATTCACAGATCGACTAAAGACGGGGAAATAAAGAATATAAATGCCATTTGCAACTTAACATGTTTGCAGTGGGAATGCTAGTTAATTGTAAAATTCAAAATCAAATTTGTGTCCAGTATTCTGTTGATTTAGTGTGACATGTGATATATTTCACTGACATTTCTTCTTGATGCTATTTATGTATTGTAGGGGTGAACTGTCCCTTGTATATAGATTTATTTCTAATGTACATGTATGTACATACTTGTTTTTCTCCATCATCGAACAGTTATTGGTTGAATTGTAAGTGCAATACCGTTTTATTGATGCATAATGGAAAATAAACTGTAAGAATTTAATAAGTATGAACCTCTGTAAAACAGTATACAATCTTCCATTTGGGGTCTATGTCCGACTTACTTAAGTAATTTGAATTTAGCAAAATCTGGCAAGATGTAGGGATACATAATTTAAAGCCGTTGCTTTATTGCCAATTTTGACTATTAGGCCTAGACTGTGCAAGAAAGGTGAATTTTGTACCTAAGGAGCAGCTAGTGACTACATGCAAAACTGAACGTAGCATAAGAACTTCTCATTTTTATATTCGAAGCAAAATTTCGCCGTCGTGTCCAATTGCAACTGTAATATAATGTTAATAGTTTTGAATAGGGTACGCGAAGACTCTTCCAAAATACTGTATGTATTTTGACAGACCATTAGAAATGGTGTCGACACAAGATGTGCACATGAAAAAGTGGGTTTTATTTAAGTAAATAACAACATCATCATCATCAACAATAAAAACCTATATGCATTGATTACATCCACATTGGTTACAGTGTCAGATCACAGTGTGCAAAATGGTGACTTAGCAAGCAACATTGGACTGCTATTGCTACCCGCACTCACACCTTATCTAAGGTTTCTTAGGCGTCTCGCAGTAAAAAACGAATGATGTAGTAGTTGTGCTTGCCAGTGGCGTAAATCCGTGTTGGAAAGTGGCGGGTGGGGTGGGGCTGACACCATATGACTCTATATAGAGGTCGATGTTCATGATATTGATGTACATCTGTAATATGTATTCAGATGGGCATATTATTTTATAGTTTTTTTAAAAACTGTTTTCCCTTTTTGGAAGTCTGAAAAGCTATTCACAATCCACTTTAATTTTTTTGCTCGCCACAAAAAAGGTGTGGGGGTGATTCAGTAGCCCATCCCCGAACCTCAAAAAGTGGAGGGGGACTGTAACCCGTCCCCGGGATTTACGCCCATGGTGCTTGCTGTCATAAGAAATCTTTCCTTTATCTATGCAGGCTTCAAAAAACCAAAAGCGAGAAGCTTTGGCGACAGTTTCTTCTGTACAAATTGCATGAACTGATATCAAATTGACGTTGATAATTTGAATAGGTGTATATGAATCAATCAATTAAATTATAATAACTCCAGTAATGACCAGACAATCATTACTGTGCACAGAACTGTCAAATTTTGTCTCATAAACCAGACTATAATAAAATATGAACTATTGGAAAGTGAGGTCACCAGGTCGTCAGAAATCTTGTGTTTGAAATGTCACTCCTCTGTTATCAGTGCTCGTGCACCGAGTGTCTTGCTATATATCTCTCACCCCCGTAACAGAACTTTTTGACACGTAATCTCAATCATCGTGCAAAATTACCTTCAATGTTCCCACTAGCGTCTGCTCTTTCTCTGTGACAGTCGCGTTTTTTCCCGCGAGCCAGTCAGTTGCGTATCCAGCGTGGGGGGGGGGCAACTTTTTAAATTTTTACTATTATTATCATCTTTTACAAAGCATATATACTTCATTGGTAGGAAAGAAAGAAATCAAAATATTTGTCAAATATTAGCACTAAAACCCTAAGAAGCAACACCAGCGAATAAAAGCAAGGATGTCCGGACCGTAAGGCTTTTGATTTCTCCCCCTAACATCATGTTGATTGTGCACGAAGCTGTGTACGCCGCTGGAACCAGTGACTGGTAAATGGGTGACACAAACCAAAGGTGACATTTCTGTGGACTTTCGCCGCCCATATAGGAAAAGTAGTCAATATATACAGCGGTCCAGTACATCAGATCAGGCCTAGTAAAAAAGGCCACGGTTGATTACTTGGGGCATGCATGTTTCCGTAACAGTGTTAATGGGGTAGGAATCTGGAATTCCCCCTAAACTACAGTGGACTAAGTAATCATCATATTGCCCTGGGCTGAACTGTTGGACACTACTCTGTATATTGACGCAGGTACATGGTTTGCTCCCTTGAACCATTTGCCTGTTCTGGAAAATATAAACGCAGTATGGATGCAACGAGCAAGAGCAAATTATCTTTGTCATTGTTTGTCCATTTGTTCAATGTGCACCTCTGGTAATTTATTTTTAAAATTCGTCATTTTTTTCAGAATTAAAAAGATAAATAATAAACTGACACCAACAGTGTTGAACATCGCCAGAAACTTAAGATCCGCTGCCAGGCGTGTAGACAGTGTTTTGTTCCCCGTTGTAGGTTACCTTACAAATCCACCAATGAAGTCACTAGTGAGAGTATAGTAGGGGATATTTTCGATTTCATGGACTACTTTCACCGTCCCGATTTTCAGTGGCGTAACTTGGGATAAAAGTCCGGGGACACCCGGGGTGCACACACTTTTTAAGGGCCACCACAAGAAAATAGGCTGCAGCTGCGCAGCTAAATACATGTAAACTCAACGGAGACTATTCACAGTTTTCAAAGGGAAGGGGGGGGCTGGGGGCACGGTCTTTGCTGGGGGGGGGGGCACGCGCCACCCGTAGTTGCGCCACTGAAGATTTTGCATTTTATAATTCCCCCATCGTTCCAATTTTGCCCCCGAATCTCTGGAACAGAATGCAACGGATTAGAGATGCCCGTCCCACTCCTCCACTCTGTTCAACAGGCCTACTTAGAATTTCCTCTTAACTATGTAAAGCAGATGAACGGGTAACTTGGCAGATAGAATCAATGATTGCACCATTCAACCTACATATATACCCAGAAATTCAAACAAATAAGCCCTTCCATGTACGCTAGACTACTAAATTTCTGTTGTAATCTCAACAGTGGTTTATTACACACAGGAAATATCCAAACCACCAGCTGTAAGGCCTATTACAGGCCCTTCTCTTTTCAACATAACACTGTCCACTTCGTAAAGAGTGCAGGGGTAGTTGTGAATAAAATAAATTCATGCTCTTAATAGGAGTCTTAAATAGTTCCTACAGGGAGGGGGCTATTCGGTTCTACTGGATGTCAGTATTCCAAGCATGATTGAAAGCTGTAATTGTCACTGCTCCTAATCGGGCGTGGTCAAACTGAATAAAGTTGGGTACAGAAACAAGACTCAGCCTGGAACCGGCTGGTCTCAACGGGCGACGAGCCCGGGGTGCGTATGAGGTAGGTCTTGGGTCGGTGGCTGTCAAGAGACAAATTCGTTCATTTCTTGCTATGTGGCTTTAATGTGTTCTATTAAAGTATAACTATCCCATCAAACACCATAAATGGAATTTTTACAGGAAAGACCAGGGAAAACCCTTAATATTAGCAACTGAATCGAAAGAAATCAACTCAAGTTCTAAAAAAAACAAAACTGTGAACAGATCACAGTGAACTTTGCAAGATGCCCCGAGAAGCATACTTTTTTTTTTGTTCTGAAATCAGCCCGAAACCACTTCATAAATCCAACATCTCGCAGTGCAAGATTACTGAGACAGATTCTTCAACTAGGGCAGCAACCATTACTTTACACCACCCTGCATAATAAATGCATTCTGTGAGCTCATGGAAATTGTGTTTATGATCAGTAAAACTATACTTGTCAATTTTAGTGAATCATTTTAAACTACATAAAATTCCTAATCTCTGTTCTATTTATAAGTGCAACTGGTTCAGCAATTTGGAGAACTTGAACAACTACAGCCTAGTTTCTCGAGGGAAATCGGGAGTGGCCTTATTATGTTAATTTATAATTTCCATTTAATAACAGCCTGGTTTTCTGAACCAAACAGGTCGACATCTGCAGGTAACAGCCGAGTAAGGCAAGTGGAGAGAAAAGCATTTGACGCCAGACTGCCTATCGCTTCCATTCATGGTCCACACTCCACTTGTATAGACGAATCCCGTGATGTTTCACTAAACATTCCTGATGGCCCCCTCCAATGGCGGAAAGCAGAGCTCTGGTGGATAGCATTGGGTTTTGTACCAAGTGACTTTAGCAGACCAGTGGCTTCCTACAAAAGCGCAATGCTTACAGCCATTAGTGGGGGCCTTACTTTTTATTACACAGCATTCTGGGGATACATCATGTACCTTCCTACGGGAAAATCTTGAAAAGGAGACTACTCTTCGGCCAGGCTTTATTTCCCTTTGGAAAAAAATCCCCCAAAGCTATGATTTTACCCTTTATTCAAGTTGGGTCTCCCCAGCCTGTTGTGTAAACAAATGTTTCGGGGGCAGAGACAGCATTGCATATATTATTCAGGTTAGCAACAAGGAATTCAGCAGGACCACGAAAGAAGCTTGGCCTACCCTCAACACCAGGGGTACCTCCCATACACTGCCCGTGTGCAAAGCCCAAAGGTTCATGCACGTTCCTGTAAAGCTTATGTTGTGAATGCTGAATGGTCTCAGCCCGATTTGAAGTCACTGCTGGACAAAGAAAACTGTTCACTATGCTGCTTAGTGTGCTTGCACTATAAACACATGTACCGATAAAATATTCTCAGGAAACAAAGTTCCTGGGACATTTCAAGCAATCATGGAAGCCATGCTGTTCAGAATCAATTCACACATTGGCCGACCCTGTCAAATCAATTAAATATAAAACCCTGCAATCGGTAAACTTAAAAGTTCATTCAGTGACAAGGATAAATGAACGTTTTTTCTTCTTCCTCATGTTGAAATCAACTGGAAATCCCAATAAAACATATTCACTTGTATTTTTTTCACCAGGATAGAAATGTATTGGTGGGTGAGCTACGTTTGAATGTGTCTCAAATAAACAACCCCATAAAAAATCCTTATAATTTTGTCTGTAGAATTTGTTTTCTAAAATATAACATTGTACCATGTAACAGAAAGCATTTGGATGCACCATAGGAACCCACTAACAGCGTTGGAAAAACAAACAAATGCCTTTCCACGATGGCTTTTCACTAAAATATCTAGAAGAATATTGTCTCTTGTTCTGCACAGAAACAGGGGCAATTGCTAACTGCGGTTTGATTAATCCTAATTAAAGTACCATAATCTCAGTTTTATCAAGGTTTAATCTCCAGGCATAGTAACAGGACAATTGATAACTCACAGTGAACTGATAAATCCTAATTACCCCTAACCCCATAGGGTGAATGTAAAATCAAACTGGAATTGGAGGATTGAAGACTGTTAGGCTTACTGTATCATAATCTATCTTTAACTAGGTTTAACCTCCAGGCATAGAACAAGCCAATCGATCACTACAGATTGATTAACCCGAGTTAATGTACAATAATCTATCTATAACCAGGTTTATCCCTCTAAGCATAGTAACATGGTGACACGAGTAGATTAGTTAGTACAACCAGCTGATCATCTGTAAACTGCTGTTTATGCTCGTGCCAGTTGTCATGGTGGGTCCTCTTAAAGTCGGACAGGGTCTTACGCACAGTCATCTGCGATAATGGGGATAAAACATGGAAGGTAGTAAAGTGGGAAGTGCTGTAAAAGGTGAGCTGCATGGTTTGTTTCAGGCATTTGCAGTCACTGCATTGCATTGTTCATTAAAAATTTGTAAAATAAGATAAAAGAAATGAAGGTATCCACGAGATTTATTTATAAGTGGTGCACCATCCACCTGACAATTTCCCAGATACAAAGTATAATACTAATTGGCGGTTTAGTTTATTGACTACAAGCTATACGAAAACTATGGTGCCCCAGAGTGAGTTAGTACAATACTGCCTGCTCAATTGCCGGGGGGGAGGTGTCGGATAGGAATATCTGCAGAGCAAATTTTCTATCATACCAAAGCAGTTGCAAGGGTTTTATTTCTGGGGTGTTCGGCCTATCCCGGGGTTCAGAAAGTTGGAAATCTGTTTCGTTTGGTAGTTAAGGGAAGAATTTTGCTTGGACATCTTCTAGACAGACGCACGTTTATGACTGGGCATTTGTCCATAAGAAATTACAATGCTATATATACATATACATAAAACATGATAGAGTAACAAAGATGCAGGTGATTGCAGCCTACCCGGAATAAAAAAGCAAAAAGTATTCCAGTGTTATTTCTTAGGATTTGTCCTTAATTTGGAGCTGTGATGAGTTTCTTTCAGAGAAGCAAGACTCAACTGAAAAGTTCAACTGAAAAGACTAATTGAACCCAGCAATACCCGACCTCTATGTGGCCACATTAAAACTTGATCAAGACGGTGACTGACCTCTATGGGCTGGGGGTCATGTAGGTGATCGGTGAGGTCCATGAGAACACCGGGCATCCAGTCTGGTACATCGTACGGGTAGGCCTGGACGCAGGCACTCAGGCCAATGATTCCCGCATGACGTTGGACAACTGACGCTGAAAACTCTGTAAGGAAAATGAAGAGCAAACCGTGGACAAGTCCAACACGTGGCATCTTGAGTTTCAAGTCAAAGGTTTTAGATTCCGTACCTTGACTGCTAGAACTGTGCTTCTTCTACACACACACATCGGAGGAATTCAAACTGTTAATCAACCTGCCAACTGACGCTAATCTACGTGCAGTACTTGTCAGATACAAAGATGAGCCTGATAGTCAGGAATTTACAAAAGGGTTTAATTTCAATTTAAGTCCTACCCGGTCAGGACCTTGCTGAAATCAAAAGGACCCAGTAATGGCAAGTTTGGATTTTGTTGAGCCCCCTTCCCTGTAGTAACTATTTAAGACATCGAAAGAGTTTTGATTTAAACGTTAGTTTGTACTGGATTCAGGAGGCTTCGTATTTCAGGATCCTCGTGAAAGACTTGGGGAGCAGGGTGAAGCTCAGAAACTTCGATCTGACTCACCATCGTTGTTGAGGTCACTCTGTAGCCGCACCTTCTTGGAGGGCAGTCTGGTCTTGCACAGGTTCTCAAAGTGACTCTGCAGCTTGGGCTCAATGGAGAAGACACCACAGTGAAGCAGCCCACTCAGCGTGGTACCTGCCATCTCTCTTACCTAATGGAATAAGGAAAGAAATCCCACTATGGTTGGAGAACGAGACAGGGAACTACACCATTCCAAATTAAAGCCTCTCTAAATTTTCAGCCTGGTTATGGAAACGTTTAAAGGCTAATTCATTTGTAATAAGTTTCTTGTAAGGTTAGATGTCATGCAAGTGAAACGATTGCTCCTCTGCACAGTAATATCAGTGGTATAGAGCAGTAGCAGTGCAGCTCAAAATGAAATCTGAAAATGAAAATTGAGCCTCCAAATGTTTCCCACAAATCAACTGTGGCCTCTGCAGGGACAAATTTACAAGTAATATTTACTTTGATGGTATGCCAGGAACAACAGAGGAATGCACCCTGAACTTGAAATTCTGCACGTAAAACGATCCAATCATGGTAAAGATTCTCTATCCATTATCCCAATTTTTTTTTTTTTTACAAAGATGAGCTCCCCTTTTTACTTAAACTAGGGAACCTCTTCTTAAACAGCAGAGGGCGCCATCCAAAGTTGTCACTCACCTCCAGTCGGTCATCTTTCAAGAGATCCAGCACTAGCTGATGTATCGTGGCTACACACTGTGACTGGCTGCTGACAGTAAACAGGTTGTAGTAGACCATGACTTGGAGGTAGGCTAGGAGGCTCACCTTCGCCCTCCACGAGGTTCCCTGGGCTATCTGGTGTTTTTAAAAAAATTTCAAATCCAACAGAAAGGAAGATTGAGATATTTCTTCTGTTAATGAACCCCTATTTAATAATTATTGACCGTTGTGATGTGGACCACGTGATGAAATTAGCAGAGGTACCAATGAATACTCTGGCTAGTGGACCCCACACTATGGTTTGGTTTGCAATGGGGACTAGTCTATGATATCACAATGCGATGTCCAATGGCGAGGGTGACATGCATATTTGTCACCTGGTCATGTGATCGTTCTGGACCAATGAAAACACAGTATTCGAAAAAGAGGTATAACAATCACACTTGAAACACCAGGCAATGAACAAGTAGTCATGACCACGGAACATCACCACCGAACACCATATGAGTCTCATAAGGTGCAATCGTGAATCACTGACTGCAAGCTAACACCCCCAAAAAACCCTCCGGGTGTAACTTACTCCCGTAACAGAGAACAGTGTAGCACACCCTCTGGCTGAGCCAAGAACTTCAACAGCTCACCACATGCAAAACCTCAACCCCTTCAAACCCCATGACCCTCACGAGGTTCTCTACCCAGTGAAGAGATCTAACCTGTTGCAGTGCATGGAGCACCACTGGCACAACGTCTGGTGTAAGCAGGGTCTTGGCCATGGCGTCCATCCACCATCGGCTCAGCTGACTCAGCTCTTCATCACTTTCATAACTCTCAAGAGGTGCTACCTGTAAAAGTCAATAGATATGAGGTTTGTTAAAAGTGGCTTGGCTTGTAACAGGTATCACAGATAATGAAAAACGGGTTAAACAGTGTTGATGGCTGTTACATACTTCATGTGAATTGATGAGTCACACTGTGAAATAGCTTCTCTGACAAACGAGAGAATACTTCATACTCACCAAGGGAAGAAACTTGTAGACCCCTGGTGACGTTGGGGCAAAAAGCCGATTAAGGGTACATTTCATTACTGCAACAGAAAAGTGAAAAGGAACCTTCTGACTATTACATTTTGGCCCAAACTTGGGAGCCGAAACAGGATCCATAACTTGTTAGTTCAGGTACAGTACTCGGTAAGGTTGACGATTATGGCGTGATAATGCGCTGGCCTCAAAAGAAGAAAAACAACAGAAGAATCTGGATGAGGAATAATGTAACAAATAAATAAAAACATTACAAATGTGCATCACATCACATGATACGTACTATCGCTATAAAACTACGCCATGTGTCACCTGTCCATCTGATTCGATACCATCTATTTAGAAAGGAGAATAGAAATCACAAGGGCACCTGTTTTACAAGTTTTGATGGCATCCTCCCTCTCTTGCGTATCTTTGCCGTTCAGAGGGGCCAGTGTGTGGTTGGTGCCCTCCGCAGACTGGGAAGCGTCCAGGTCGTGCAGGGGTGCAAGCCGTGGAAGGACGCGGTCTAAGAAGGGTTCCGAGTGGGGCGAGGAGGGGCAGCCATTAGGCAGAGCACAGTCATACAAGAATACGATGCCCAAGGCACTGGAAGACAGGTCACACAAAGGAGATGACATGTCAGTGGATTTCTGAATACAGGAGCGACAGCACCCAACCCTGAATACAGGAACGACAGCACCCAACCCTGAATACAGGAACGACAGCACCCAACCCTGAATACAGGAACGACAGCACCCAACCCTGAATACAGGAACGACAGCACCCAACCCTGAATACAGGAACGACAGCACCCAACCTGCAGTCAATTTTGTCTACTCATAAAGTCACATGTCTAATCCCACAAGACCAGCCCATCCGCAACATTCATTCATGAACAAAATTATCCGCAATCGGGTCCAGAAACAACATTCAGGCAGTCACAGTTTCATGATTTCTACCTCTGGCGATATTTTCCCATACCCCCATCATGGACCGTCATAACACTGCTCCTGTCAAGCATACCTGCCGATTTGATTTCGAACGTTCTTGTAGCTGTGTGCCAGGTTTCTTTCCAGATGGTCCAGCAGTTGCTGTAAGAGTTCAGGTATTCTCCATTCTTGCTGGGCCAGACTGCCCTGTAGGATCCACAACCAGCTGAATGGAGCCAAATATACCGTGGTCAAAATAATAAGAATCCCAGCGCAGAGACGTCTGTAGTAACATAAATAAGCTGGCGCACAAAAACCACTTTACAGACTGGCCAAAAAACTAGAGTTTGGTTTCAAGAAAACACGAAATAAGTGAAATCAAATCATGCATTCACGCTATTCTAGATTATTCACAATATTGTGCGGAAATTACCAGTGTAAGCATATTCTTTCACAGAGGTTCACAAACTGCATGACGGCGCTTATTGGGACACCATGTTTATTTCTCACTGTCAGGACCACACTGCTACATATTGTGAAAAAGGTGTGGGCTGGTTTATTTCTGTTTTCAGTACAGAAGCATTTCTGCCGAGTATACAACGACAGGGTTTTTACTTTTTGTTCCAAAATTTACTTCATGTATCAGCTGTTTTGCTGAAAAAAAAAAAACCAATAACAAACTTAGCTGTGTATTTCGCGATGAGAATCATGATAGGCAAGTTTAATAATGCACAATACAACTACTGAGGCTGTCAATGTCTGCTGCAGAGAAAACAGCTCGTAAAAGGAATCGGAGGCATTAAGAATTTGACAAAAAATTGAAAATAACAGTGAAAACGAGATGAAATAAAAACTTGATGCCTACGTAGCCTCCAGGAAGGAGCCACTTTCCACAAATGTGGGGAATTCCATCATGGTCTCCAGGAGCCAGTGTAGCTTGCGCGGGTCTCTGCTCTCACACATGGTTGAGATGGAAGTACCCCAATCGTTACGGGTTTCTACAGTAACCTGAGAGAGGGCAGTCCTCAAGATGGGCACTAGGAACTCCCAGAGTTGGGATGTCTGTAATAAGATGATAGCATCATTACATTGACCAATCTGACAAAGATCATTTCTATAATACGAAATACTTGACATCAAATTTGGTAGTTTTTCCATGCAGGACAAGTTGATGAGATTAGAGGACACATCCTATGCACACACCTGCTCTTGCACATACAGAATGAAAGAGGACTCTTGCTTGACACACAAGTAAACCAGGATGCAAATTTCTGGTGTCACTGCTAGCTTCCATGCTGCTGATTTGTACAAACTGAGTACACTTCAAGCCTGGAAAAGTCACTTCTCAGTAGTGTGAAGTAGAAAGTAGCCGTTCAGTGAAAGCTTGTGCAACTACTTTATGAATGAATATGAACATATGGACGGCTACTACATTCAAGAAAAACACACCACGGGCTGACCGCAACGTGACAATGTGTCTGAGGTCCCTCTAACACCCAGGCTTTGCATTTCTACTTCCAAATATACACTTTACATACATCCACATATTTCATCTCAGTGGCTAACTTCTTCTCTAAACCAGATACTTTTGAAAGCGAAACAGAGTGTTTCAAGTTTCATGGCTTCTGGCCCCCCCCCAAACAAAGATATTGACGAAGTGGAGGAACCACCAACACAGGGCTGGATAGCTCAGTTGGTGAAGTGCCGGTACAGGAGGTTCCGGGTTCAAATCCCGCCTCAGTCAATGTCTTTCTTCGTCTTTAAAACTAGCACACTTAGTGTGTTTCCCTACACGGTTTGTTTCCTGCAATGCTCAACTCTTATCATCAAGCACACTTCATACAGCTCTGAAGCCACCACTGCCCCACCCGATTGATTTCAACCTAGCACATCACGTTTCCTCCCATCAGTCGATTGCTTTCACCTTCCACACCGTTGCCGCAACCCACCTTGGTGAAGCCCCAGTGCTTACTGCCCCGGCCCAGCCCAGCCACAATCTCCGCCAGACATCGCTGGTCACTCTCCTGCTTGCTCTGGGCCAGCCTGCTCAGGTGGGGCTTGAAGACGGGTAGAAAGGTGTCGCCGAAATTACGGAATAGTCCCTACAACCAATGGAAGACCATAAAAATATCAAGGATTTGTGCTCACTTTTTGTATCTATGCAAAGATTTTACAATAGTTTTATGTTTTCCGTCATAGGTTCATTAAACTCATAAGGTCTAAACAAATATGACTGACTAGGAAATTGACAGTGTTTCTGCATATAACTGTGAAAGGATTGGATAAGGTAAACCATGATCAGATATAAACTGGGTAACACTGATACAGTTCATGACACAAATGCAGGGAGAAATCCACAAGACATACACGTAGATGAGAAACAAGTTCAGTCTATTACCTTGAACAGAACGAATCTCTTTGCACTGAATTTGTCTCTGCCCTTCCGATCCTCCAAGGATAGGTACCCAACTAATTTCTCCACAAAGTTTTCATTCGAGAAACAGTCAAAGATGATCTTCTCATTCTACAAGAGAAAAACGTCTATTTAACCAGGTGATTGCCTAATAAACTAGAACATGACCAAGACTTCCTCCAATGATATTACTAAAAACAAACTCTTCCACAACACACTTAATAAAACAAGCAGTAGTGTACAAAAGAAACATTTCTTAAAACTAAAATCATATTCATTTCCACAAGTGTCAAATCTTCATGCTGGTAGAGTTGCTATCAATAGTTACAATGTGCCCAATATGCCTAACAGTATGAGAAAAAACATTGACTTGTATTTCCTAGAAAAGTTGGAAAGCTTGATTTTGAACAGAAAACTAGGATGAATGTGAAATCACATTGAAATTGGAGGACTCAGGACTGTTCAGGTTAACTCGTGAGATGAAGAAATCTACTGTTTTTTATTATGTATTGTATCAAATCAAGCCCAAACCAAATTAAGTTCTCTTCATACTAACCTCTGATAATTCTTCTCTTGACCTGTCCAGCTTGGGTTGCTCGCTGTAAGGAGCATATTGCAACATGTTCCTTCAGGCAAAGGAACAACAAGTTATTCACATATCTCACAAAAGCTGAACAGCACTCAGGAAATGCTACTCTACTGGTTGATCTGAAAAGGAGGGGATGAAGTTTCCTGAAATCATAATCAATGGGAATCCATGACACTTGCTAGAGGCACAGCAGCAACATACATGAATCAGTTTCAGTAACTTTTTTCATTCCTTTGTCCGTCAACAAAGGCTAGTTATCAACACAATCTGCCCAGTTTAGATAGGGGATATTTTTACGTGGGGACAATGTCCCGGGGGGGGGGGCACCTTGCATGAATGCACCTGTTCATATGCATTTAATGATGGGACAGGCTGAGCAAGCAGGACCAATTCAATTTGCCTTGACAGACACTGTCAACATGTGTACTCCCTGCGTCAAATTGAATGTTTTTCCCACCCTCATGTCTCTTCATCGTTGAAATACTTCTAGTCTGAGAGGATTTTTGCAATAATCCCCCCTCCAAATTTTGTCACTTATTCCATCTCAACGAAACGTCTCCTTCCTTGTCCAAACAAGACAAATGAACAAGGCTAGGAGTAATGATATTTTACCTTATTCACGAGCCGGACATATTGAATTGAAAGCAAGGTTAACCTTGGGGGGGGGGGGAATCATAGGACTAAAAATGAAAGCCACAAGAAAAGTTCATTACAGCCCAATTTCCTTTACGATGATGAATAATGTAAGATATATAATTGATTAAAACAAATGGAAGTAAGGCATGGAACCCACGATAGTAGGCACCATCCCTTTGACGGATTGGATAGAAGCAAGATTCAGGGAGCATGATCAACAAAGGCCTCCTTGTGAGTAAGGTCTATTCACGGTCTGTTTGCTTCACTTGGATGTGGATCTTGCTCAGTGATCCCAACGCCAGTTGGCTCCATCCATTAGGCAGGTTCTGGTGTCAGTGAACCAACCGCAGATCACTGATTGCGATTTGGATCTGCGTGAGACGATGATGCAATAACGACCAAGATGACCCTAGCAAGCATGCTTACTTTGGCCATGTGTAGTAACCCCAATGAGTCTTCTCCACAAAGGCGCAAGCGTCCCACTCCGCCTCTGTCTTGGGCAGTCGGGATGAATCGTAGAAGTGCCACTGGTTGTCTGGCCTGATCCCGGGGGCTATCCCCAGGGGTGGGGTAGTGCCTGAGACGGCACAGGGGTCAAGAGGCACCGTCTTGTGGGGCCGCTTCAGCACCTTCAGGATTGCCCCCAGGGCAGCAATTGCCACCTGCATGATGATCGTTCAAAGTCAATTTCCATATTCACCTCAAGTAACTTAAACCCCTTTCTTTTAAAAGTTTTATAATTTTTAGTATGTCAAACAAATAGAGGAAAAGAATGTGTATAGAACATAATGATATAAGCAAATGTACCAAAATAAAAAAATTTAAGGATGTAAGAATTCCAGCCTCATTTTTAAATTCCTCCTCTTAGATGCTTTTTATAGCTTTTTCTTTAACGCAGTAACAAATCTGTGCCAGAAAAAGGTGGTTTCATATCAAAACTGAAAAAATAAAATAAAAATGCCTTACGTGGGAAACACTCAAGTTTTCAATTTGCATAAACTCGATAATGCACTTTCACGATTCAAATTCAGTATTTCAAAGGGCATTCTACTTGGACATCCAGTATATTTGTTCATTGTTGCAACAATTTCAACATACTTACATGGCAATACATGATTTTGTTTTGATTTGTAACAAAACGGCAAATTGAGATTAGCAACAAAATGAACAGTTCTAAACACTGAGGTATGCCCATCTCTTTTGCTGGCAACAATTTTAAAACACGGCTGAAGTTACTTCAGAGGCCCCTCTGTTGTTACCAGCAGCGTGAAATGGGTGCCCCGGTTGACCAAAGTCCATTACCTACGCACCTTGCGAACTGCTAGCGTATCATCAACAAGGAAGTTTGTGAACAAGCGGACCATGGGTACTGGAGGAGGGGCATCCGGCCTCACCAGAAGTTTCAGCATCCCGGTGGCCATCTGGGAAAATTTCCAGCGTCTGTAAAGGATGGAATAAAAATGTTTCCAAGCATTACTTTCACTGGATCCTGACAGCAGGGCGACTCACAGCCACTGGAAACTCTGCAGGCAAAAGTTAGAAATTGGGTGTAACTGTTGGATATCTAAAAAACAAATCATTAGGAAAACATTAGGAAAAGGTTTATTACAACAGAGATGAATCTCCATCTAACTTGTTGATGGACTCTGGACACTCTAGCACTGGGGTTTTCTCAATATTAGGCAGGTGATAAATTGTACAGAAGATTGACAAGGAGATAGGTATCTACAGGTCGAATTTATCACGAGATGCACAATGAACTCAATGGACTGGTTTAGTGGTCTAGCCAACATCGTAGTCTCTTCTCAAGAGAATAACATCCTAGTCTCCTCTCAAGAGAATACTAAACTACTGCGCAGTAACCATATCACCCTTAAACTGTTTTCGGTTACAATCATCAAACAGATTCTTCCGTTGTTCTTACAGGTTTCCTTGTTCAACCAGCTCAGCTAAGGACGTGACCATGTTGGTGTAGATGCTGTAAATTAGAGGAGGAAAAAAACAACAGAATAAAACCGACTTAAGAATGAATAATTCCAATAATGTTATAATGTTCCACAATAAGTTCAAATTGATTTTGTTTTGCTGAAATGTTAATGAACTATCACACAAAGTGTGATATTTGGGCCAAACCAGATGCCAAAATCCTGGTTAATTTTTACAAGAAATAAATGTTAAGGCTCAGTTTGATTGTCATGCTTTGCGCATTTGAAACAGCTACTAATCCTTTCAGTACCAAGTGGACCAAGCCCAGCTTAATACTCTGATATATTCCACACAACTAGAACGTGCAATCACACTGTGTTGGTAGGATACCCAGCAGCAGGATTGGAAGGTATATGCTGCACGCCCAGAGGTAGCCCTCAATAGTGAAATACCTGCGCCAGAATACACCTTTTTCACCCATGTGACTCGATTGTGTTAAATGTGACCACCACCACCACCACGTGTGGACCGCCTTGGCCACGGTGATTGCAGTCCAGCATGACTGTGACATCCTAGGAAACAGGTCTATTAGTTAATCCGTCTTTACTTTCAAAGCAGAAAGGTAGGTGGAAATGATATGCTCTATTGAATGCACCCCCCCCCTCCATCTCTGATATGGTGCTGGGAGGAGAATACAGTACACATGACCATGATCATACTCTTAAGATTCTTCTTATCAAAAACCTGGCAAATGCAGCTGATTTAGGCAGCATGAAACCCGAACACACCTCAGGTTCTTTTCACTCTTGTTCTTCAGCCTGACAATGGCCTGTTCCATTTCTTCGGAGGTGGGTGCTGAAACTACTGCTGAGGGGCTGCCAGACCTGAGCAGCTGGCCAGCCACGTCTATGCAACCTTGAGGCACCTGCAGTGGGAATGGAATGACAAGGTGCATATCACCTTCAGGATACAAAGCTATTGGTATTGTGCAGGCCCATGGCTGAACAGGTGCATGGAATCTGGAACTTCAGCCACAGAAACTGCACTTTCAATTAATGTAGGTTCAGCTGGTGTGTCCTTCAGAGGGTATGCTTGTAAATAATGAGCCAGAGAATGTCCAAAATGCAGTGCACCTGAGGTCATTTGTAGGGATCAACTGATGTAGGTTTTAAGTGCCGATGCAACGTCTGATGTTTAAATGGAACATTGGCCAACATCCGATCTGATCCAATGTTTTTACTGACAAAACGTAACCTTAACAGGATGTAGGCCTACTAACAACACAAAACCAGTGTACTCCCTTACAATGTCTGTTACATTACTGGTAATAGGATTAGGTTTTGCCTTCACTGTCACTGTTGAGAGAATAAATCGTGTAAATTGTGTACATCAATCGCTGCCTCCACGATACCAATCGTCCAAACCCACGCAGTGCTAAACAGCACATGTACATAGACACAGCACTTCGGGCTGAATCATGGTAGCCTTTAGTCAAGACACGCATGGCACTGCTGCACCATTGTGTTGGTCTCTTCGTCATGCATGCCAAAGGCAGAGGTGCGTGTCGTGTGTTCAGGTAGCCACGCGTGCCTGGAATAAAGCCTAAATCGTAGGCTACCTTCAGACCGGTCACACAGCAACTTGTGCGTGGTGCCATACATGGTGTAGTTCCCTGGCTGTTTTAATGGCTGTCAATGAAAACAGTACATGCGTACTGCTCCTTGGGGCCCCGGTCCGTGCAATGAGTTGTTGCCGCATGGATCACATCGGTGTAATTTTCGGAGATACTTTACGTGGGTTTAACCATGGTGTAACTGTTCATTTATAACACCAAATGAAAAAAAACCACAGTTTGTTTTCATGCTCAAGTAAAAGATATGAGATTTTTGTTTGCCAAAACTTTCTTCAAGTTAACATCAGTGCTCATATCGGCAAGGAAGGTTAACTTTTGCCGATCCGATGGTTTGTCGATATTGCCAAACATCGGCCCGATCCAATGTCCAAGCTGATCATCATTGGTTGATCCCTAGTCTTTTGGATACCCTTGTGAGGTTTGCCCTATCAATGCGGCCTTATGTAGACACATTCACATGCCTGCTTTGTTCCTGAACGGTCTTGAAAATTCTGAAATATTAGAAAGTGGCTCAATGATGGAACCACATGGTGCCCCCAATGTAGACCAAACAGAAAAAATCAAAGAACTTTTGACGGACACTTTGGTCCTTTTAAGTGGCTACTTTTTACCATGAGCAACTGAATTGTAATTAGATTATTTTTTTCTTAAATATGACTATTTTGAACAATTTAACAATTTTATAATTTGTATGAACTGTTCAATTTCTTAGATATGATGAGCTTCCTTTTGATGTACAGTGATTAAAGGCCTTTTTTAAAGATGGAAGGCACTTTATAATTTTTACTTATAATTATGTGTTTATGTGGTTCTTCTCCAGACTTTTGCCTTGCTTAACCACTTCCTACTGGGTGGAATTTGTGGGATGAGTTCCTGGAGGTTTCAAGATTTTCCATTTTCAACATTCTTCAAAAATTCACAACTTCCTTTACTGGATGTTTACACCCACACGAATGACTGTCTAGTGGCTACTCTGATCTGACAGGAAATCTCCATTGACGCCCAAGTATTGCAGTCAGGCCTGCTGCCCAGTAAAGAGATTGTGCGGTGTTGCATAATTTCCTATGTTCCCGACATTGGCCAAGTGCATTGCTGACTGAGAGTGGTGTCTTTTCAAATGCGGCCAGATTAGCCTGCAGCGGTACTGTATCGCTCATTGCTGGAGTGCCGGAGCACTTTTGTCCCCACTGATAATCCGCGGGTGCTAAATGCTGCAAACACTGGTATACTGTTTTAAAACAATGACGGATTACATTGCTAGTATCAGCTGAAAAGTGATGGCAATTCCTAGCAGCTCGGTTTTTTGTTCCGACTACAGTCTTTCGCTACAAGGCCCAGCTCCTTTGTCCGATTTTGAGCACCCCAGCTATGCATAAAAAACCCGAGGTACCTGGTACTGGGAACCCCAGAGGCAAGTGGTTAAGGAGCTCTTTGCCAAACACAAAGGCCTATTTTGCCAGAGATCTTCTTCCTGGAAAGAGAGTTCTATCACTTCCTTTTAAAGACTTCTCTACTAGCGTTATCAACTAGCGTTCAGCTTACCTGGATACTGATGGCCAGCGTATCATAGATCCTGTGTATCTTTGCCGTTATCCCATCAATCACTTTCATAATGGACAGCTTCTCTGAGTGACCGGCCTTGACCAGGGCCGTCCAGCATTTCTGCATCAGTTCCCAGTCGTGGACGCAGGCTAGCGTGCCCATCCCCCCGGCCTGAAGAATGTACAGAGCACCCTAAAGAGGGAGCAGGTAAAAAAAAAAGAAACGGGAGGGACAAAGAAGGACAGGCTGAACGGACACTCCTCAGCAACTGCTTGTTTTCTGACACTTCTTTTTCCCTGTACCTCTTAACCAAGTGGCCCTGTGATCAGACTTTTAACTCCAAATCATAGAGTTTTGGGTTTCGAATCCAGCTATGGGCAATCAATCTACCATTAGGTAAGTCACTCTACTTCCACGTTCACTCTCTCCATCCAGGAGTAGTGGGGGATCCCCACCCAGGCAGACAGTTACTCGGTTTTTATTAGCCATTTGCACCTGAAATGACGGCATCAAGCAGATGGTTTTAGAAACATGGGCCCAGTGTATAGGGAAAATAATCGTGAAGTGCCTTGAGCACCAGTATTGATGGATCTGTGTGATTTATAAATATCTCTTATTATTACTATTATTACTGCCAAAGAGGCAGGGAGTTCTGTCAGAGGGCAGTCTGAATACAAAATGTGAACTCACCTTGAAGGTGTGGTGGGAGATGCTTTCATCTTCCCGAAGCTTTTCTAGAACTTTGGGAATGATGTCATAGCGGCTGTATGTAAGGTGATCTATGCTCTCAAACAGGATATTCTGAGCAGCCTTACGGACCTAGACCACAAGAGCGAGTACAAAAACCTGTAATGCTATAGACTATTACGCTATACTTACAACAATGCTTACTGTCATACCAAGTCTGATCCTAAGCAAAAGGGGTTGGTCCTCAAGGCATGTACGTGACCTTTTTTGTTAATTGCCATGACCTATTATTCCTGAATATTAAGCAATGCTAGACATTCTCATAAAGCCTCCATGATGACTTTGTCTTGTCAAACATAGATATTGTTTTAATTGAACTTGACAGACTCGTTGGTTTTATGACAGCCTCTGAGTACTTATCCCATATAAAGTGAATGCATTTGAAAATGTGTGCTTGGCCTAAAGTTGTTGTTACAGTAGTGTAATAAGTTTACTTTATCTCATGCTTATAATGGGAATAACACATTATCTCCCTCGGAGTGACACTCTTAGGCCTACCTCACTGTATCTGCTCATGGACAGCGTAGTTAGGTCGTGGAGGACCATTCGGTCCACGTCGGAGTAGGTGACATACTTCACTTGATGCAGTATTCGCTGGTCGTGCTGTATCTGAACCCGGTCAATCAGGAGGGCACGTATCAAACGGTTCTTGCCATGAAGCTGTGGGAAGGACGCAAAGCTCAGTGAGTCACCAGAAAACGCATGGACTCTGAGGTGCTCAAACAGTGAGCTAAAGAGTTGTCCCAACTGTAGACTCCATGGAGGAAAAGTAGATGGGACTATCGAGAAGAAATCCTGTGCGTGGGACACACTGCATACATGAACCCTGCCCACATACACACGGCCTGAAGTACATACGGCCAATTTTGTCTGAATGTGAGCAAATATCTGGGACTCAAAGGGAGCACTGGGAATTTGGTCACAAGAGCATCCGACACAATTCTTCCCTTTCAAGAACTACCCGTGCTATTCTATGTGGAATACCTCAAGCCCATCTCTATAGACCTTTTTCCTGTGATGTCACGATCGTGCTGGGCCTATGATGTGTTGTGATGGTAATGATGCATAGCGCTGTGATGGTAATCTACCTATTCAAGATAAACTAGTCAAGCATGCAGCGTTCGCACGTGTGCTTGCATGTGGTTGCCCATAGGTACACATGTGATCACCGTGGCCAAGGCGGTCCACATGTGGTGGTATGGTTTACATTTAGTCACATGGGTGAAAAGGTCTATTACTGAAGCAGTCCTCAACATGGCTCAACAGCGCCATAGTGTGTCAATGAATTTTACACCATACTTTCCAATATACACGGAATCCACCGCCAGCTGCAAATTTTATTTGGAATTCACAAACTTACGGTGAAACCCTTTATTTTTCAGTGTACTCTCACTGACTCACTTTGTCCCCGATGGCTTTCCTGATCATCTTCCAACTTTTCATGCGAGTATCAAATCGCTGCTTGAGAGCTCCCGTGTACCACAGCAAGGCATGCTGGATCTGAAAACAGAGGAGAAAGTGAAGAAAGTGAGATGAGTCAAACCGCCGGCTGAGCTCTTATTGATCGAGGGTGCATCGTCAGTTAACCTGATGACAAAACAATATCCGTGTACAAGTAGCTAATGGCCCACTATGTCACTATCACTTACATGGGAATGCTTCAAGTCAGAAACATTGACTTGTATGCCATAGTGTCCAGTGCCAATCCTTACCTTGAATGGGTACATGCAGTGATCAAATCTTTGAGATAAATGTGTTATTAGCTTGCCCTGTCAGAGTATATGCACATCTCAGCTCTGATTAGTTTTGAGAAAACTTCAAACAGAAGTTTGTGGAAGCTCGGTAAATTTTAGGTCAAACTTGTATTACAGGACAATGCAACTTAACATAGGTAATTTTGATTTATTTTGGGCTTTGATAATCTGAATAAATTTCAAATAATGAACTTTGTTGCATGAACACACTATGATGCCCCATTATTTCACTAAGAAGAAAAATCTAGCAGAGTCATTAAAATATTATGATCATGGGCCTGAAACATCTGGGATTTGAGATACTGACTGGCCATGGCCCATCAGCCAATCAGAGGACCACATGGTCAGCCTCCATAGACTAGTTAGACTCTCTCTCTCTGTATACAAACCAGTACGACCTTCTGAAGTTTGAACGTGTGAGTATTGTCCACTATTGTGAATAGCAGTTGTTCAGACATGTTCACAGCAAAACTGTCATTGATAATCATAACAGGTTTACACGTCCTCAGGCATGAAGGCATCAAAGGCCCCTCTCTTTGCTCACTGCAACCTTTCCCTATCCTCCTATTCTATCCATCTTACCTTGCACACAAGCCGCAAAGCTTTGGTGTCATCTTCCCCAGTTGCCAGCATGTGGTTCATCAGATCGTGTACGACAAGGATCAGCTCTTCCCGCATACCGGCGAAGGCTGAACTGAACTCTGAGATGCCAACTTGCATTAAGAAGGGGCCTCTCTCTTCATTGATAGTGTCGATTCTGTGTGGCCAAGAAATTCCCAAATCCGGTGTTTCAAACAAGTAACGTCAATCTCTGTGGGTGTCAGGAGTGATTTATAGAATTTTCTCAGGTGACTGTATTCAGGAACAAAATCCGCATTGCCTACTTCTCAAGGTACACTTACAAATTAGGTACAACAGGTTTATTCCACCTGGGTATCACAAAGCCAGCACCCACGAGGGTCTCATGAACTATGGTAAGGCTCTGAAGAAGTTGCTCCCTGTAATAAGATAAAGGTGATGATTAAATTGACCGTTCCAACTTTCTGTCCATCGTGGTATAATACATAAAAAGCTTTGTTGGTGGTTGGAAATGAGTGGAGGGAGTTGAAAATCCAGTCATTTAATATTATAGTTTGAATTGAAAGATTGCAAGCAGATAGCTGTTATTGGGTACCACTTTGGTGCACTGTAACAGGATTGGTAGGTAAAGAAATATGGGAAGTGATTTTTAATTCCAAAGGAAAAGTAGGATGAGAAAGATGTGGTTTATACAACAGGATTCTGGAGTCCCATTCCAACTTCAGACACACAATGCGGATGGAAGTTTGCAAGGTGAAACATCCATATTAATAGATTGAAGGTATGCCCCTTGAAATGCCTTGGCCGAGTTTACAACTGGTTCTTGGAGCTGGTTCTCTCGATATTGGATGAAGCCTGCTTGGTTTGTTCTACAAGGGAATGCCAGGCTGGCTGGTGTGGAGAAAATAAAAAAAGAATTCTGTGCAGCCACTGCAGCGCTGACTGAGAAACGAACAATCTGATTCCCGATACCAACAAAGTCAGCTGAGCCTCATCTACCTGGAAAGCTCTTGCCCCTTGATGAAATCCTGAATCTTGGAAATCTCCGGATTGAAGAACATCTTCATCAGGTCTTTGAGGGCTGTGACACTCCTCTCGGTCGGTAGATGCCACTTTATGTCCAGGTTGTCGATGCTGGTAGACGTACCCCAGTCCTGAATAGCGAGAACGAAAATATGATTATCAGCTAATCCAAGCAGAGCAAGTAACGGAGAACACTGTAACATAACTACAGAAGCGGTCGGGATGGCTCAATTACATTTTTCTAGCATTCTACCTTCGCTAGACCTTTAAGAGCCATTACGTGTTCACAAATGAGATATATTCCACAGTATACCAGCAAAACAACTTCCCTACTTGACAACTTGTGACTGATTTGAGATCGGCTAGTGATGACTGACAATGATTTAATAATGTCTCTGATTAGAACACACTTTTAGAGAGAAAAAAAAAACATTAGAGACCTTCCTACCCTAATTGGCAGGTACTCATTGAGTGGTCTGTCTAGTCCTCCAGGTACACTGCAGTGCTCCATCGGGTAGATCGTACAGCAGGCCTTGAGGGTGTGTTTCAAGAGGGTACAGGCGAACCCATAACCCTCCTTGCAGGTTAGATGGAGGGTGGATTGCAGGACGTCAACCAAGTAGACTGGTGCTCAAGAAGCTCCTGGCTGGGACACTGGACAATCTGCATGACAGCGGGGGTGAGGGGTACAAAAGTGGGCTCAAACTCGGGGGCCAATTTGAAAGAGCAGTGCCCTGGCTGGCCTAGAAGAACAACTGTTGAGGGCATTGTTTAATATTTACCTCGGATAAAATCTGGAGATTGAAGAGGAGTTCTCCATCTAGATGTTCTTCCAACTGGACGTCCTCAGAGGCTGTCAGATTGAGGATGATACCACTGCAGTGAGGGATGAACTTATGCAGAGCCATTTTAGCATTGGCCTGAGAAATGATACGAGAAGGAAAAAGTACAAGACATGTGAACTATATGACTCTGGGAAATTTACATTAATACCATGAAATAATAAAAAGATGGAGAAAACCTCAATGTGTCCATTAGTCAACTGTGATTTGAATTTCAAATCTGTGCCCAACACCCATTTCAGACAGGTGCTCCAGAGTCACGCCAAAACAAATTAAAACAAATTTTGAATTAAGTATGGTAAAAGTGCGACATCTGAAAAATTAGGAGCGACCAGGTGTGCTAGCAGGTGAAAGATCGACACTTGGAGGCACTCGGAATGACACCAGAGCGACTTGGTTTCAGATGTCTCTCTTTTTGTGGGCTAAACCCAATGCAAATGTACATATTAAGTTCGTCTGTCTGAAACCAAAAGTTAATTGGGTCGACCCGGGTCGCTCTTAAATTCTATTTGGGTCAAAACGCCTCTCCCACCTGTCTGAATCGGGTGTTACTCAGCAACTAACTCACAGGCCCATGACCAGCTTACCTTTGCTGCTGACCGACACATATGAGCCACCATCTTGCCAGCTACTTTGGTCTCCAGCACTTTGTTTGCTACGAAGGAAAACAGCTTATCCAGGGCAACCTGTATGAAAACCACACAGTACTATGCAATAAAAAACCCTGCGATCCTAAATGGGCATTTAACAATGCCAAGTGGTGACTACTGCTTTTCATTCTTTCATATCAAGTTTCGTATCAAGTTCCTGACTTAGACTTTGAGAACTCTATACATTTGGGGCCTGGGATGTACAATGCTTTTGCCCTTGCTTCTGCAACTGTGCAAGAAAGATAATTCACTGAATAACCTGAATGTGACTCGGAAGAGCCCTGAACAGTGAACTGCTTCATTTTCACAACCAGGGGGACTCCATGTGTTGTCAAATCCCTCCCAAGTCTTTCCACTAGCCCAGTAAACAGTCCTTTCAGAAGACTGGTCACACTTAAAAGAGTGAACAAAGACAAAGGAATTTTATTGTCGAAGAATATTTGAACAGCTCATATCTTCACAAGACTTGTGGTGGACTTGTGGTGGACTTGCAAGGACGTGACCGACTCAACTACCACACTGACAAGACCCTATGCTGGAGCTGGCATCAGAACCACAGGCACCCACATCACCAACCCTGAAGTCAGGAACCAGTTCCGAATTATGGGACCAGGTACCTATAATCCTATAATCAAAAATTACTCAGAAACTTGTTTGACAATGAAAAAAAAAGTTTCAAAAGGTTTTCGTTGTGAATTTTCAAAATAAAAAACAGGCTATGTGGGAATGCTGAAACTGGTTTTCATATGCAAAGACAGTTGATGAGAGCTTTGGGTAAGACCACATATGCCTTTTTTTGGGGGGGGGGATTTTGGATTAGGTTTCTTTTATGGGTACCAAGGTACTTTGTTTCACTTCAGTAGGGTACCTCATTCCTGTCCTACCTGTAAATACACACAACCACCCCATTCCCACCATTCACCTTGTACAACTGAGGTGAGCTCTGTGTCACAATGGTGCTGAAGGTGGACGTCAGACCTACATCCACCAAGCTCTCCTGCTGGTTGGCCCTATTGGGATTCAGGCTGTCCTGTGACCTGGTGTGTTCCATGCTGCTGTTGTCAATCAGACTGAAGCACCTGTTGGAGGGGGAGTTTAAAGTGCCTTCTCATTTTAGTACCAAGCAATAGGGAAGTGATCTTTTGCTGGTACACCATGAACACAAATCTCTTCTGGGAGGGAGGGAGTGCAAATGTGAATCACTTGGGATTGGGGAAAAGTTTGGATAAACACATTTTCTGAAGGGGGCAAGGAGGCAGAGAAGCTTGAATAATAAAGAGGTCAAGATCAATATGCTTTCATTTGGAGTCATCAATTAGGAAGGAAATACAATTCTTTTCTGAATACCTATCCATGAATGTCAGGATGAAGTCTTCAAAGCCAGCCGTTGCTGAGCACAGCTCTCTCTCTTGCTCAGTCAGGTCATCCCTGACCAGGGGTGCCTCTGAACAGTCCACCAGCGGTACCAACGAGATGAACGTTGAGATGGTCTGAAATGTGATCTGTGGAATGCAAAGAAAGATTCAAAAAGGTTACAAAAAGTATTTAACCTAGCACATCGCATCTGACAGACTGCTGACCGAACTTCTCTAGAAAATGTGCCACGTGCTCAGGAAATCATGTGTTTTGGTCAAGTTGCACAAGTTTTCCATGTGCCAAGACCAAATCAAATTTACGTTTAATGCAGAAAAAGTAGATTCAAACAATATTTTGAAGCAGAGATCTAATTTTTCGGTGCTGCTCCATGGTCACAACGGGGCAGATAATTCAAGGCTGGCTACTCTGCCTGGTAGTATGTGTGCAAAGACTGCCAAGTGAACGTTACTGGGGTACATCATCCACATGGATGTATCCAACATTTCCTATTTTCAAGTAGCGTTTATAACGTTACATTTTGGAACCATCTTGCCTGAGGATTTCGTTAGTCATCCTAGCCGCGCTCTGACGTTCAACCAATGCCCATGTCACTCACCATGCACTTGGCAAAATCGTTGGGGTCGATGCCGGGCAGCATTGCATTCAGCAGCGGGAGCAGGTGGGTGGGTCCCTCTGGGTACCACTTGGTGCTCCTCAAGAGACTCCTAGACACAGACACCACGCAGCTGACCGTAGCAATGAGCTGGTGCGGCTCTATCAGAGTATCCAAAGCAGTGTAGGTTCTGGAACCCAGACAGAATGAGATGGTTTAAGCATGCCCTGACAGTCAGGTCCTCAAGACTCTTGATGGGATGACACTGGGACAAACATCTAACAGGATCCACTCTACTTGGCAGGCACTCTAGGAAATGCTGGATGCTAATCATAACATTTTCACCAAAGATTTGTGTACATCTTGAATATATCTCAAGGGTCACAATAAATGCTGAAGGGGACTTCATTTTTCCTCTTCCTGGTAGAGAAATTAAAACTCTCACGCCATGTAGGTAACATTTAGCAACAAAGACAATAACAAGCCATCCTGAGATTACTGTAGCTTCAAGTGGTCCAAGAATGTGTATTCTTTCTAGAGCCATCACTGTTCTCTGGCATATACGTGGGAAGTCAGAAAAACTGAAGAAACTTTAGGTCCACGTGACCTTGCAATATTTATCAATTTTTTTTAATTGAAATGTGCAAATTGTGCTGAAAAATGAATATTCTGAACTAAAACGTTCCACAAACTGAACAAAGATGATGAATCACAAAACACCATGAAGTTGCTCATATCTGGCAAACAAGTTTCAGTTTTGCTGCAGACTCCTCACGTGGCCAAAACATGACTCAACTATGGAGTAAAATGTACCCACTTTTCCAAGAGCTGTGGCAAGACAAGTTCAGGCCTGACGCGGGCCATGTGCAGCAGGGCACTGGCTGCTTCCATGCTACCAATCTTGCTGTACATGGCCAGGAACACGGAGGGCTTCAGACACTCCACAAAGGCGGTGATGTCATCGTCACTCAACTTGTGGGAGTCAGGGACAGGATGGACCCAAGATGGCTCCTTGTACCTCTCCCTGGAGGTAAAAAGAGTTTGTTTGGGTTTAAATCAGTGCAGCTGGTAAAATATAATGACACTGGGAAGTATTACATGTATGGGTTCGCTGGACTGGGTTCGCTGAGCTCTCAGGCAGCATGAAACAGAAACCAGTAAAAAGTGAACACAAAATCACTTACCTTCGCAGCCGTTTTGTGAAAGCAGATGGCAGATGAGACAGGATTGGCTGCAATTTAGGCTGTAAAATCAATGAGAAAAATCAAGGGCTACAAGTAGCAAAAACTCTTTTTCATGAGCTTCATCGGCTCGTGTCATGAAAATTGGAACCAGTTAATTGGAATTCTCCATAAAGGGAACATTTTCTGGGTCAGTTTTATTATTTGAACATTTAGGAAGGTAATTATGAGCACATCCATGTGGTAAGGATAGAAAATGTTTGCTAAGCAACAGGTGGCAACAAAATTAATTATCATGCAATGTGCAGTATCCTTGACAGGTTTTAAGCAGATTTTTACTTAGCACGCTCATTTGCCACTTTTTCTGCCTTGCAGTTCTGTGAGTTAACCATGATGACTCAACTGCACATCTCTAAGCCCAGCCAGTTTCTTGGAGTAGGCGTTGAACAACAGTGAGTGAACTGTCTGTGGCATGATTATGGCAAATTAGTTCACATTCAAATCAATCTTTACAAGACAAGCTACTTACTGTGTATTTGCCAATGTTGGATGGGTGGAAATAGGACTCAACAGCATTGAAGAAGTTGGAAAGATGCTCCTGACATGTCTTACTGTGGCCCTGGTAAAAGGTCGGAAGAACAGAAAACTTGGATAAATGAACGTTACAGGACCTGATACAGCTAAATAAAAAAAAAACCATACGGCACATGTCTCCTTACAATAGAAAAGAAATATCACACAAACAAATCATGCCTTCAATTTCTTCATCAAAACCATGTAAATATCATGCACTTGATAATTCATATCTGTATCAGCCTTTTAACCACTGACACTTAGAGCAGCTGTTTACCATAGGGGATGGCATCAGCATCAGTATCATACCAATTTATAAGAAGGAGAAAAAGGCTGCAGACCTACCAGTATGGACACAATCCAAGTTGCAGCAACGCTAGTGTCGAATCCTTTGATTTGGCTGCTGACCTGCTGTTTCTTGGCTCCGACGGGAAGGTTTAGTCCACGCATGAAGCGAGTGAAGATCTGAATTGGATGGGACAAAAGAAGCAACAAAGATGTTGATTTTCTGCGCATCTGTTTCTGAAGGCTACTTGAGTGAACTATTTCTGCCGACGTTGACTTTTCATACTGGGCCCAATCTGGCTGACAGAAATTGATAATAAATACTCATTTTCTGCATGAAACTGCTAACTGTACCCAAACTGACTCTTGGAGCTTTTATAGAAAATAGTCAACAATTTTTGCAAAGGAAACCAGGTGAGTTTAGCATTTATATCAAACAGACAGGATTTATGAAAATGGTGTTCTTATATTTTATCAACACAAGCACCACAACTTTTTCATTTTCGGCGCCCACATTTGCAAAGTCAAACTGTAATTGGACACTAAATGTCTCAAATGAAGTAAATAAGATTAAAATGAATTATGCATTAAATAAGTTTACTGTCATCAATGAAATAATACCTTTTGAAAAGAATGAACAAGCATTCCATTTGGAATGACTTTCCTGTACATTTTTCACACAGACTTTTCTAGGAGAATCTTCAGAAAGCCTAACCTTTGGCATGTAGGGCTCCCAATCAATGTATCCAATGTTGTTGCTGGCTACCCTTGAAAAAAGCTCAACCAGTTTCTGTTGATGGACAGAGAACATGTCAAAATATGAAACTCCTCTTGGAGAAAAATCTTGGATGCAAACTTAAGTATTTAGAGCAATCCAGCATCTTCTCAAAAGTTTGGAGTTTGCCCATGACTAGTTGGTAATAATGAATGATTTCTAAGTTACAAACAGTTACAGAATTATGCACAATTACAAATGCAGAGGTCTTCTCTTCAGCCTTGCCTACTGATCTACAGAGACGTGTGACAAACACATTGGAATGGATATATGACAACAACACTCACCCCTTCCCATGTCATGCCGTTGTGTGGCGAGTCCCATATGCCCAGAAGCTCATCCAACCACAGCCTATAGAAGCAAGCACAACATAAACCATTATGGCAACTATAAGTTCAATCAACTTCTCCTACAAGAAGAATCCAACAATCCAAGATGCAACAACAAATCTGCCATGAAGGATCAATGTCTGTAATCAAAGCCTCAGGCAATTAAATGAGGACTTTCCCATAAGAAAAAAGTCAAAAAGATGAAAATAAAGAGTAAATAGTAAAATAAAAAGTAACAGAGGGTATTAGAAAGAAATTGACTTCAGTCTTTATTATACTCTTTGTCATAAAGTACTGAATAAATGCCATTCTTTTAAAATCAGTACAGTCAATCCAATTATTCATTTACTGAAATGAAGTAATCTTCCGCCAGCAGGCATTTTAGTTGCTTTTATCAGAAACTGAGGAAGGTGAATGGTATAAAAGTATGAGCAATTCAACTTTCAGGAACTCCAAACTTGAGTACACAAATCCACGAACTTTGTAAATAAAGTAACTTGACAAAGTAATGCTAAGCAGAAAAAATACAGCAGCTGAACTGACTTGAAACCAAACTGGTGTTGCTCTGGTGGCAAGAGTGTTGGGAGGAACAACTCCAGGTAAGCGATGCCTTTATTCATGGACTCATCGAAGGGACAGAGCAACGGTCTCCACTCATCTAACATCTCCTGGGTGCTCTCTACTGGGAAGTAGCTGATGGAAAAAAAGAGACAGATTGGCATCCAGTAATTACCCCTCGCCCTTTCACCCATTAGTCCCTCCACCAATCCAAACTGCCCTGCCTGTTACTCCCGACTTCTCTATTGTTTTGTTATTCAGGATTCCTCAGTGAATACAAAGGCTACATGTCATGAGTTAAACTGTTCATTAACGTAGGCACATGTGCAAGTGTTGAAATGTTTTGGACCGTCTCACAGAGCAAGGTTTTAAATTAATACATGCGCTATTAAAGTTATGAACCAACTTTCTAATCTAGTATACTGTTTCACTTTATCCTACTCACATTTCACTAGCCAGGGCAAGATATTTAGATTCATTTCCAAAAAAGGAAGCATAGCATAATGCACAGAATGAAGATCCCCTGAGGAGAATTGAGGCTCTTTCAAGGTGAACCACTGACTGACTGAGTGGTTAAAAGATGGTACCGTTAGAAAAAAGAAATTTGAAAGGTTCATTGTCAGTCAGATACAGGCCGCTTCTCTTGTCATTTCTAACTTTTGTAGCAAAGTGAATAAGTCTATTCCATGAGGTGAAACTGCTTTTAACCATGTTAACGAGGCAACGCTTGTTCCTCTGAGAACAGAAAAAAGCCTGGCAACTTACGGCCTTACAGATCTCACTACATTCTTCAGATTTGCTTCCAAGGTCCTGTGGTTGAAAAGACAACTCAGTTTACTCTCTCAGAAGTGAAAACAACGTTTGGATGTAAACACTCAACAGAAGCAGCTGAAAGCGTTTCATTGTTTTATGCTTCGTTTAGTTTTCCATGTCAGTATACAGGGCAATTGCTATACACACTGTATACAAATAATGTACATGCTATGAACTATCCTTTAAATTTCTCCTACTTAATCAGCCTTGCTGTATTCTTTACTATGAAATTTTCTACAAAGGACATACTGTCAGGTGTTCTATTTAAATGTATATGCAAACAAAATTCAGGATGACTAAGCTTCTACATGAAAATGCCCTCTTGCAGAAGAAGCAACTACAGGTTACTTTTTTTGTAATTCCAGCAGTTTTCAAAATACCTGGTAAAAGGCTTATCGTTATCCCAATTTCTAAAAAGTAATTCTATGATTTTTTTTCCCCCAGAGAAAAAGTTGCAAATATCCTACCTCGGAAACCAAACCAGTCCCAGATCTTCATACTGGGAGCACAACACTTGTTCCACCAATTCATGGAAAGGTCTCCATGGCAACACCAGATCTTCTCTGGAGAGCAATTTGCGCTTTCTGTTTGCAAAGACAGAATTGAAGGAAAGGAACAGGCTGTGTGAGCTACATACATCATAGAATCTGTATGAAATCGGTATCCACTAGTATCAACACTCCAGAACATAATATCCCCGCTTTCCTTTATACTCAGCCAGCCCACAACCACTTCATCTGACACAAACAATGGTCCTAAATACTGTATACATGTACATGTACATACGTGTATGTATACATTTCAACAACAGCTATTTCCTCCTGGGTAGTGAGAAACTTTACAAACACAAATTTTATATTTTACAATTGTGCTTCCCTTTGATCCACTAATTTTATCAGAGTCCTGCAGCTTGGCCAAAAAAAAACCCACCGAGATAGGCAAGCATGGGTCTTCAGAGCCACACTTTCAACAGGCGACAGCAATCCTTTTTCAGGATTCACTAATCCAGTTGTTTTGTACAATTTACACTTTTGTACATGAAATTTGTGCACAAATATTTAACCTTCCACCTAATTTCATTGAAAGAGAAATTAAACAAAACTGACATGTAGCAAATAATTGTAGAGATATCTGAGTAACACTTTAGGCCCCCCAAAAAGTCTCCGGTTTCTGGTCACCACGTGTGTCCCTATAGACCTGCATGTCGGCAAAATAAACAATTTTTTTATTTTGCTTAAAACGATTTCCGAAAGCCGCCAAACCTACATGTACTTGATCGGCAGGAATTCTGCTACCGCATAATTTCAACGTGTTTTTAATGGGTGGGATTGAGTAATATGCACGGTAAAGGAATTCCCTTAGGCCTCCACACATTTCAGTTGGGCACTCTGATCAGATGATGTCATTCGTGTATTTTAACACGAAGGCCGTGTCCGAATCAGTTGGCCGCGGCTTGATATTATGCATGATTCTATGGGAACTAGCCGTGGATGCTGCCAAGTACTCAGTGTAATTATCGGCAATTGATTGGGACCCGGGCCCATGTACATGTACGTCTGTGAACCAGACAAACAAAGTGGTCTTGCATCCTGCGTAAGTATACAAATTGAAAATGCTTTTGAGCAACAAACCATGAGGGGCCAGTCTATTTCAGTGTCAGTGAGGAAAAAAATGAGGAGGGAAAAAACAAACAAACAAACGCATCACTGCACCACTTTTGGACCAAGCCCATGACCAGAAACGGGAGTCTTTTTTGGGGGGCCTTATACTGGTTGGGCTAGATAGTTAAACAGAATTTGACAAAGTTAAAGGAAAACCCTGACAACCACACAAACTAACCACTGAGGACAGTTCTTTATAAAATATGACTTCCACCCCCTCCCCTCCCCCCTCTGAGGACAACAAAGACTCTATTGTTGTCCCTCTGTGTGTCTGTCCCCTGAGGTAAAGCAAAGTATGCACACAAAGTCTTACCCAAGACCACAACCTAATGGGCTGGACTCGACTAAACATGTACATGTTGGCTTTTTCATGCTAGACAAACCTCAGAGTTAACAAACAGTTGATGTAGGGTTGAAAACTGGCAGCGATTCACATTTGAAATTTGCAACCCTGCGCCAACTCTGTATCAACTTCAACCCAGCTGGTTTAACTCAGCTCTGCTCCAGACCAGCATGACCAGGGTTGAGATTTTTCAACCAGGGTTGAAAACTGTCCCTGCTCATTTCCAGGATGAACTCGGCATGATGAGCTCAGGTTAGGACAGTCAGGACATTCAGAACCCACGACAGTCATGAGTTTGCCCAGGGTTGAGCTGAACCCGGATCGAGCGGCTGTAGTGTGAGAGTGAAAAGGCTTCATGCAATCTGTACACTGAGTGGGCCAGACCCGATTGTAACAACCACATACTTGAGAAGGCGACAGAGGTTGGCTGAAAACTTGTCAAGAAGGGCCAGCTCCAGGTCTGGAATCATAATCAATTCGTACACCAGCTTGATCAACAACACATGGTCCTCCTTGGAAAACTTGTGGCCATACAATGTCATGTACCTGCGTGGATAGAGATGACAAAGAACTATGATGTACAACCAGAAAGTAAGCCCACACACATATCGTAAATGTACAAAGAACTTTCAATAATGACCTTGACACATGGCATGGGATTTCCAATCTTAATTAATGGAATGTGACTGTAACTGGCAATAGGTTTAAATTGTACATGCACATGTAGTTTATACATTTACATGTACATTATATACAAAAATCATTTAAATGATTAGGAATTTTGACACCAATTTTTTTCTGGAAAGGTTACAAAACCCCCCAATTTTTTCTATTCATTTCAAATTCAAGCGAGTACAGTGTATGTACATATATGTACTATGCAGTGCTACATGTGTTGAATGCACCGAATTATGCATGACATTCGTGACATCAGCACCTTTGATCAGTAGCCATTATTGAAACCCAAAATAAGGATTACATCAATCTAAATGCACATACTGTGGACAATCATACCCCTGGTATTGATATTATGATGAGCTTTCACATGTACGGTTCCCAAGATCAAAGTTCAACATGCCTAGTTTATAAAATGATGGAAGCAGTGAGTGGGAGGAGGGGGAGGGGAGAGAGAGGGGGAGGCTTATTACAAATCATTTTATCCCCACCCTCAAAACCGATGTTCAAGTTTAATACGTGTACATGTACTATGTATGGGCTTTCAATAATAAATTAAAATGTGATATTTTATAATGCTAGAGCTGAAACTCAAAATAATGTAAAAACATGCCACAAAACTAGGAGAAAATGACCATGATTGCAAAAGCGCATAAATGTGCAGACCAGTGAGGGTCCCTTTTGGCTAAATGAGGCCTTTGGCCAGACCGACAGCTCATCAGAAAACACAATTACCAGGTTCGATGGGCAGTGACTGCTGCAGCACTTCTTTTTGAGAATTTTAGTCTATTTTGTTTTAGGCCTATTTCTTTATTTTTGGAGGGTGCTCTCTTGTTTCTGTTTCCGACCGAATGACAGCAAGTGCTTTGTTGGAGGTCTGCAACCTAGCTGCTTAAGTGCTGCCGAATGTAAAACTCCTGGCGTTAATTATTTAACATTGAAACCCAACGAGGAATAAGTACATGATGTAGCCAACCTATCATGCACAAACCTACATGTACATGTACACGTACATGACGTAGGCCTAGTACGAGGCTTGTCTGAAAAATTTTAGGGCCGAGACAAATTTCCCTACATACAGCACAATGGAACTTAAAGATACGTAACAAATAAACACACATGACAAGGGTATTGGTAGATACATTAGTCAGCAAAATCAACAACCACACGATTTTTCTTACGTGTTCAGCCGGGCAATCCAGAACACAGCACCAGGTCGGAGCTCCCTGAGGAGAACGGTACGGGCCAAATTTCCCTTGATCTCCGCGAGCAGCTTGTTCGATTCCACGTCAATGTCACTGGCGTAAGGAAGAAGTTTATTGTACACAGTTTCGTGCTGAGGCTTAAAGCCAAGCTTAAGTTCTCTGTCGCTTTTCAACTCCATTCTTGAAATGATCAATATTTCGTCAGGTTTCTCTTAATAACAAGGAAATCCACTCAATTTAAAGCGCATCATCGTGAAAACGCATTTCTCAGCACGCCGCCATGTTAGATTTCCCTCAGTTCAATTTTTACATAGGGGTGGATCAAGTATAGACAAGCTGCAGGAGAATTATATTATCATAGGGTTTTTTCTTGATGATCACATCATTGCTATTTTAATATCTAAAAAATACTATTTCTTGACAAAAAAAATAATTTATTCATTTATTGTAGTGTCGAATCCAACTGACGCAATTAGTCCCCATGTTGTTCACTAACGTTCCCCATCTGTAAAATAGATTCGCCATAATTCTCTACTTTGCACATTCAAAATGGCGGCGAGAGTGTCGTCTGCGTTGGTTTCCGTGGATTTTGAAATATTTGGCAAAGTTCAAGGTAGGCTCCCCTATAATTTTAGACACTGATACTCACTCAATGATAGAGCCAGTCTACCTTTGCGGCGCTATACGATCTTTGCTGTCTATTCGAACGTAGGGAATTACAAATCCTTTCTTGTCATCATGTTGCATAAAGCCGTTCCATTTCGGTTCACGAAGCTTGCCAAGGTCCCAAGGAGGCCTAAATAATGCCTGACCAACGTTGCTCAATGTTAATGTTCGTTGCTGTGTTTGCGTTCCTCCCAACAATGCTCAAGGGCGGCCAACTTTGAAGGCCCAGCCTATTTGGGTTGGGGAAGGGATAGAGTGTTTATATCACGCGTACATGTAATACCAGCCTATTTCATTATTTGAAATTAGCAAGGAAACTTACCGACACCGATGAGAAACAACATATACAACTGAACCAATTGTCATGGTTCAAGTGTTGGTTTTATGATCGGTATTCATCAATCATCATTGACTGGCGTGGCAAGTTTTTCTCAAATGTTTTTGGATGGGTATTTCTTTTTCTATAGTGATAGTTTTAAGGCCTGGTCTATCATTAGTTTGTTTCACTGTGCTTTTGGCTTATTGTGGCCTTCATCACTTTCCCCTCTTTTTCGCCTTGTTATACTTATGTTCTTGATTTTATCTATCAATTTGTATGATATTAACTAGGCTTTTTACATGTATATTTAATTTATTCTGTTGTATTGTATTGGAATCTTTTGGCATTATGGAAATAAATGTTGCTTGATTGATTGATTTTGACATGAACAGCCTACAGGTAGGCCTACATAAGCACATGTACATTTATTATTACACCTGTAACATGCTGGGCCAGGTTGGATGCCAGTCTACATTTACATACAACTGGTACAGTCAGGGAGTCCACCTGGGCTAGTTGGCATAGTACAGTGGAATAATATTATATGAACCAGTTAATTTTGGTATGTTTGAGTAAAGTTCCAAAGTCGTGTCATTGGTTCATAGATCATCACTCACTTTTATCCGTTTTTTCCAAATTGAAAGTTTAAGTAACAAATCAGAATACTGAACATTTGGGTATACATGCATATTACATGTATTGGTTTACAACCTGATAAGTGACATGAATGATTAACCTGATAAGTGACATGTTGTAATAACAAATGCATTTTTTTGTCTTTTGTAGGTGTTTTCTTCCGCAAAGTAAGTACAAGAGGAATCTTCATTCAGACAACATTCTTAACCCGGCACGTCCTTAGCCTTGCATGAAGCTAGACCAGATAGAGTGTCATATATGTCTTCTTCCAAGTA
>NW_019091516.1:315777-334528 GCF_001949145.1 Acanthaster planci | reverse complement strand
TTTTCCTGTAGTGTTGAGTACATCCATTCAGCCCCATTTCCTCCCCCAATCCACTTTCCCCTCTCCCATTTCTTCCCTGCATTTGCCTCCCTTTCCAGTCCCATATGATTTCCTCTTAAAAACCATTTCTCTTCAAAGTGGTTCAGGTATGCAGTGTGAATCATTGACTACATACACACTAAATCCTCCCCCTCCCATTCTTGTTCTACGCAAACACTTTTGAAAACTTAAAACATGCTTCACAATTTCACATTGACCTTCCTCTATGTGACTTTCACAGAACACCAAAAAAACAGCTGATTTGTATGGGTTGGTTGGCTGGGTGAGAAACACTGACAGGGACACTGTAGAAGGACAGGTACAAGGACAGAATGACAGGATCAAGCAAATGTACGTAGCTCATTTGCCTTGAACATTTGGAATCCCATTTCTTTGCACTGCAGCCTCAAAGCCCAGGTTAGCCCTGCAGTGTCATGATTTTTTTCACATTCAGTCATCATTGTACGGGTTGGCCCGACACTCGACTTGGGAAAAGTTAGCGTGACTTGACTTGCAGAAGAGTGATTAGGTTTAACAGAGCACCAGGGTGTTGGACTCTCAAAAGTAACCAATCTAAGTGGATCAAAATATAATCCTGGCCCTTTTTCAATGCAGGAAGATTTGGCTGCAGACGAAGGGCAGTCGTCGGTCAGAAATCTCCAGAGCAGATTTCAAGAATGAGAAATCTGTTGAAAAGTTAGACTACAAAGAATTCAAGATCATCAGATGAGACCTGATGTCCTTCTGCTTCGGTGGCATTTCTTTGTAAATAAAATTGTAAATTTTTTTAACACCACAGTTGCTTTGAATGCTGAGTGAAACCAGTTCAGGCATGATATCCTTTATGTGTGACGTGAGGCTGTTTCCTTTAAATTTAAATTAAGGCATTATTTATTTGAGCAATCTAACAGTGAGGGTAAATTTGAAATTTCATCAAAAACTGCCCTCCTTTTTAAAAACAGTCCTTTTTCTCTTCGCCATTTGTCTGCAGATCTTTCTGATAATTTCAGCTGCATGTGTTCCTGTGGTTAGGCATAGTGTGCATTTCAGAGGTGTAAGCATGAAACACTTAAAATCCTAAACTATTAAATTTGAAAACTCCACCTTGTCTTACCAAATTGAATAACGGGTCAAATTTTTGCAGTTAGATGATGCTGTGTAAAAGCTTGGTATTTTGTGTCAACCCTCACCCCTTGGGGAATCCATAAAATTCACACTGAAATGGAGACGAGACTCATGAGATTCATATTATATTCATATCAATGTATTGGTGTAAATAACTCCCTTTTCTGTACATCTTCCCACCCCAACTACATGTACCTACTTATGATTGCTCTTTGTCGAAGGCCACACTATTATGCTCTTTCATTTGCACCTGTGAATTCTTGTTCAGAAACTGAAGCTGTTGCCTTCATAGCCTCGACTAGACCTTGGAGTTGACTTTACCCGCACCCTGACAGTACCGATGCAATTCAAGTTCTTCAGCTAGGGTTGTTTGGGGAAAAAAAATTATCTTCAATTTGCTGTGATTGAAAGCACCCCTTACTTGCTAAGATGAGACAGGCTGGTGGAAATCCAGTTTCATTTGGTGCCGGCACCCATGCCAATCTTACATACCTACATGTATGTGTATTTAAACTTGAATGCCTGGAGAAAAGGCCCATATGATGCTGGGTTGGTGAACCTTGTGTAGACTAGGTTAACTCCACGCCACGTTACCCCCTTTCTACAAAGTGTAAGGGGCAGTCTTGGATTAGGGCTAACATGGCAAAAGGAAAAGGAGCAGTATTAAAGGAAACCATATGCAAAAATTCAGCCTAAAGCGATGTTCACCGGCAGGAAAACTGAGTGCCTTCAAGTTTTCTTAACTACATGAAAACAAAAGAATGTCCACGCGACACTGGTAATATAAACGTGTGCAGAGTGTAATGAAAAATTGATTGCTCATCTGGCACCGCGCACACACATCGACACACATGTGATGTGAGTTCCCACCACAGGACCATCTGTGCTCCATGAAAGCATGCCACCTCTTTCTCCCACACTGAGCGGATACCTCACAGATCAAAAGCTTGGATTTCAAGAGCTTTTCCCTCAGTAGCTGAAATATGTTGCCATTCTGTCAGGCAGTCTTTCAGCAACTTGCAAATGAAATTTGAGTGTAAGTAAAATACCAGTACATTGTTCTAGGTTCTGGTGCCTGAGTGGAAAGGAGGGGCAAAGTTCCTGGGTGTGGCTACTTGATGTGTTTGAGAAGTTCAGCACAGTGTCTGTGAAAGTGTCAATACAATCTTACATGAAGTGTGCAGAGTGATAAATATTTAATAAAACTGGATTACAATTTGAATGCATTACCAGTTTATTACAATTCTCTTTATTGTCTAGTCATTGTTATACTGAAATGTACAGGAACATGTACCAATAGGTGAACAGATAATGTGCTTGCACAATTGGATAATCAGGTGTCATAAATGGGTCAAGACATAAAATACCGACAGGAATGCTCAGAACAAAGGAAAGCGTTCATATATATCCAATATCTATTGGTGACTATGAATAACAGATGTCAAATTTGTTTTAATGTTTGGAAGTGTCACCCAGGGGTGGGAACGTTAAAAAAAATATACCGTTACCAAATAGATAACCTTGCCCATTGCATGCAAGCACTCGCATCCAATATCTACCCAAGGTGTGAACAGATCACATGGGACTAAAACATCTGTGGTCTTTGTGAAAGTTCTGGGTTTTCACTTAAGTGGGTGGGAACATGAAATACCTAAAGAGAATGTCAAAATGAACATACAGGTAGGAAAGCATTCAACAGCCAGCATCCAATCTTTGGTTACACAGACTACAAGTGATTCTCTCACAATTCTTCTATACACAGCATCGTGTTCATTTCCAACATGTCCAAACTGCCCTCCTCAAATTTTATCTACTGTAAGAGTTTAAGGAACAGAAAGTCTGCTGGGTAGAGCAGTGACTGATTGATAGAACACCTCACTGACGGATTCTGTCTCTTCATTGGCCAAGTGCATGTCACATGATATTTGCTATTTTTATCATTTTACAATGCACTCCAATACAGACTGCCACAACCCTGGTTCTCAAATGTACAATATACATGTATGTGTAATAATCCAAGTACTACTACATGGAGTTCTGCATCTATGCACACTTTGAAGACACATGTGCTTGAGTGCACGTTAGGAGTTGGCATGACAAAAAAAGGGGAAATAATGTACTTGTAAGAGGAGAAAGTGAGGAAATCAACCCTTCCCATTTCTGTTAGTGTTTGGTTTAATTCATATCTCCACGACTTCAAAATCTATGGGTGAGGTGTTATGAAACAAACACTGACTGTTCTGTTTGGCAATTTGATAAAATATGCTTTCTGAGGTTATGAGTTCCAAGGGTGTTCTTCTGAGACTAGCTATCAAAGCAGTCGATACTTGTACTTGAGAGCTACTGTCTCGGCACTCATCAGAATTCACCTGATTGAGAACATGCCATTTGCTCACCATTGCATGAGGTAACAATATCTATTAACTTATCCACTCTTGGATACTGCAGAATATGCTGTTGAATGTGACAGCAACTGAAAGATAACAAATTTAAAGGGAAGAGTCGCACAAATGTTGAGAGTAAAGCTTGATTAAATAACTGCATGACAACATGCACGATTCTAAACACCACTTTCTAAACACAAATTGTCCTGTGAATTTGAGTAGATCAACAGGAAAAGAACAACCACCAGGACCACTATTCCTCAGCATACACAATGGGGACAAAGACGGACTTTGTCTTCCATGAGCCTAATCAGGGTGAGTGCAGAACCTGATCGTGAGTTCAATGTGGAGCAAGCCCACTAGGGATAAGAATGAACTACGCTGGTGTGTAATAATGCAAATGGTGGTATGTGGTACAGAATCCAGCTTGTTGCAGAGGGAAACATTAATCAGTGTAATTCATGAGGGCTTAAGTTGGATGTGAATCAACTACTTAAACCTCCACAGAGGTGGTTTTTCTATGGAGCGTGTACATTCTTTTGGGCAAAATTCTGACAGACTTTTCAAACGGAGGAGTAAGGGACCTGAAGCTACGATAGTAAATTTCAATTCAAGTTGGACGATACCGTGCCAGTCCCACATATCCAAGGTGTGACACTGTTCCATTCACACGGTCATCGAGATCCGCTCAGAAAAACCTTTCAGTGTGCCATCAACTTGATGAGCTGTACACTCAGGATGGATAAAGATGTTTGTGTAGTGTTGTTTGCCGACTGTATTAATTTGCAGCTTGTTTGGTGTGTTTCACTGTGAAAGTTTCATCACTGAAGCCACACCTGCCACAGGATAAAACAAAAGAAACAACTTCCACTCAAAAAAAACCCAAAAATAATAAAAAAAATTCTTGAATAGCTTTTAAGCCATCCTATAAAGACTGCTCATAAAAAGGATGTGTTATGGGACAGTTCTGTTGAACTCCAGGGTCCTTTCCTTTTGTTTTCAATCACTCATGCCTTACGTTTTCCTGCTTGGATCTACTGTAACGGCATTCATGAATGTTTGGATTCTAATCATCACACAGAAGAAGCTGGCTACAAATACTACTAAAATGTAAGAAGTGCAGAATTTGAGCTCATCAATAGATGGCAGATCCCTGCATATGATTGTACAATAGTAAGTTTTCCATTAACCCTTCTTTGGTTTTACAGCACAAATGTGCACAAATGTGCACAAATGCCCACAGTCACTGGTGAGCATGTATTTTCTATATGGAACTNCTGCATTTGGTTTGCTGCACAATTATGCACATGAAACAGTGAAGCACAGTTCTTGGGCAGCACAAAAGTGCAATCTGATATTCCTGTGAGGGTCTGTTGGTGCAGTGCACAACACAACACAGCTGTGCTTCTTTGAGGTGTTCACCAAATGACCCAAAAAGTGACTTCAGCATAGGAGGGTTAATTGAGTTTTATATGTATTCGTATGAAGAACATTTCAATAGTTCCACAAACCCCCCAGTCTTCAGACTAGTGACAACTTGAAATTTCATGAAAACACAAATCTACTTACTTTCAAAGCTGATCTTCTCTGTGATGTTCTTGGTCTTGATATTCTCCTCTTGTTGATTGATAAAAACACAGTTTCCATCCAGAGGTTTCCAACCGTACTTGTTCATCCAGTGGTTCAGTTCTTGGTCACTCAGATAACCTAGAAGGTCTCCCAGTTGCCGCCGGTCAATAGTTTGGTAAGTGATTTTCAGAATGTGGCAGATATCTGCGTGGAAGAGAATTACAGGGATGCACCTGTAGGTTGGCTGTATTTTTGGCATTAAACATATTGGTTTATCCTAAAAATTATAAAAATCCTGAACAGAGGTTGTTTGGTGAGGACTTTTTTCCCTTCAATTAGTTATTTCCATCCTTTTCAAAAAGGTTTAATGTGCACTCAGTTACTTTCCACAAAAATTCCAGTTAGTGACTGAAAACAAAATCATTATGTGTGCACTTGCATAAAAGTGCCTCCACAATTTTCAATTTAACTTTTAGGGTCCAAAGTGACATCAATGATGCACTCCACTTTAAGAGATGTTTTGCTGCAACTAGCTGGGAAATGGAAACCAAGACTCGGTGAAAAATTAGATAACTGACAGTAAAACACTCTTTGTATAACAACTGGGCAAATTTTAAAACCTGAAATACTAGACTAACTAGAAATACCAGAGATGATGATTTACCAATGCGTCATGAACACATTTAAATATGTTGTGAGCAACGTTGCAGCAAACATTTGATCAACTAACTAATATTAGAATATTTACCTGTATTTGAAAAATCAAACACTCAGAGGAAATCAATGAAACATAAAGGGGAAAATGTAACTACTTGATTACAAAATTACATTCTAAGAACATGCCTCAAGGTGGTTATGAGTAAACTTAAAGGCAACTGATACATATGCTGAATAATAAGACACAAAAATTACATTCCCTTTTTCCACTTTATTGAGGTGTAATCTTGCTGGGATTGAAGCAATAAACCAGCACTCATGACAACCATTAGTTGAACCTCCAGCCTCCGTTAGGGAAAAGACCCCCTTGCCCTGGAACTGAACGAGCTGGACTACCACATAAACATGCATACATGTATTTTGTTTCTGCTTTTGTGGGGATTGGAAAAAAACAAATACTGGCATATACTGACTCGGCCCTTAATCCTGAGGATTCAAAGACCAGGTTATTTTACATCAGCCTAAAAAGCTATTTTGTACTCAGCCAACGAATGCATGTGAATGCCAATTTGTTACACTCACCAAATACATGTACGGGTACATGTATTCATGCTGCAAATTGTGAAATCCACACATTTCTTAACTGGTGAATCTCAACGTTTTGTGATGTAGAATTTACATCGCATTCACACCTGTATCGCCTATGAATCGACTTTTATGCGCCCTGGATCCAGAAATTAAATAGCAGACTGGCCCAAGTAATAGCAAGAAATGACTCACATTTTCGAATAGAATCTTTGAAACCTGTAATTCCCATGAATAATGTACTTGTTGCTCCATCACACTCACTCTGAAAAATCAAACCAAAACATCTGATTTAGCAAAAAACATCTTCCCGCAAAATGTTTCTGGTTGACGAGAACAATCTCCACAATGGTAAACTAAGGGAGGGGGGTTGGCAGAAAAAATATGAAACACAACAAAAATCTACATCTGTCACACGGAAGAGTCTGATCTCTAACTTTAGTGGACTTTTGTTTACAAGTTGGATTTCCTTCAATTTCAGAACCAAACATTCAATTGTACAAAACAATTGTGCAGGCAAACTCAGCTTAGAACTAAGGACTGTACTTTACAGACTGGTACGGTGCCAAACCAACTCATTTCAGAAAGGCCAATGACTTTCCCACTTAATTGTGCAACAGTTCCAGAGGGCTCAGTACATGTACATCAAGGGCTAGTGTGCGAGTGGCAGAATACATGTAGCAGCTTAAGGACCTACCCAGAAGCGCTTGAATTCACACGTCTCCAGGAGGTTGGCTAGATACATGATGGTCAGCAGTGGAGGTTCTTGTTGCTGCATTTACGAGGTCAAGGAAAATATTTAGACAAGAAAACTATTAAACACTGCTTTAATCCCTCCAAGACACCAGCTCCCAGGATTACATCTTCAAAATTCTGAGCAGGGATCCCAGTTGCAGGGGTCTCAACAGACTATAACCTCAACCCGGCCTAATGCAGCATAACGCAAAAGTGGAGACAAATTGAGCATACTGTCGCCTTAAGCAGTGAACACAAGTGGCAGAGTACACCGTGTAGCTTGATAAGTCCAAGGCTGGTGGTTATCCAGTGCACGGCATTCTGATGCCTTCTGTTGCACTCAGCAGAGCTTTCATTTCAGCTGTGTTTCATTCAGCAGGGTTCTCAGTTTAGCTGTGTTGCATTCTGTTGCACTCAGCAGGGTTATCAGTTTAGCTGTGTTGCATTCAGTCATGTCAGTAGGGTTCCAATTCCAACCCAATGGGAATTAAAATGATCAACTACCAGTACAAAACAAGTGTATCGCATGGAATGCACGAAGATGTATGCAAGAAAACTCCTGCTTGACCGGCATTTTCGGAAAGAAGAAAAAACACCTAGGTAGTGTGTGCCCTGGAAATATAAATGGAAACTAAAAATAAGGGAAGGATACATGGACCTCATCAATGAGACATTTGCAGAGGATGAAATCTGTGTGCGGAAGGTTGGTAAGAGCCTTCAGGAGAACCATAGCTGCGACATTGACCTTGAAGGTGCCTGGATTCAGCTGGTACCTGAGCAATGGAGTGCAAAGGTGAAAGGTTATGGTTAATCATTCAACAAAATTATTCAGTAACATGTCTTTGACCTCAAGAGAACAATATAAAATGATGTACATGTACATGTAAAGTGGGGCAAAAAAAAACATTCACAAGGCGTACTCATTTTCTTAAGGCCGGCCTTGCTGAAGCTTTGGCCTAGGAGTGTCTGTCTAAAAACTTTGCTGCTCATAGAACACGATAGTCAAACTCTCAAAAATGGTCTGTAAAACTCTGTGTTTTGTGTAGACTTACAGTTTTAAAACTGCCAAATTTGCTTCCAGGTCATATCGATTCTCTGAAGCCTGTATTTCCACATATCGTTCTAGTTTTCCAAGATTCTCTGGATTGTATCTGCATGTCAGTAGAAGAGAGAGTAAACAACTGAATGTTAATCTTCCTTTTCTATCATTACCTCTGGCAACAGTAAGGGAGGGCCATTTACACCTTTACACGTTTATACGAAAAAAGTTCCAAATCCCTTTACAGTTTTTCTGATGCATTCAAATAGAACGGCCCCTTTTAGGGGTTTGATGTTTTGATTGATGCAATCTGGCATTCATTCTTATTGTAAACGATGGCTGTCAAATGTAATCTGATTTCGCAACACTTTATACTGCTTGATCATATCAAAGGAATTCATTTCATCACTGGAACTTTGTGCCAACTATTTATATTGTATAAAATTTGTTGTGTTTGAAGTTTTCACTGACACCGTGGTAAGGGTGGAACTTTTAAATATTTAAACGTTTGAATGGTATCAGAAGCATCTCTAAAGGAAAGATGACTAATTCACATTCTGAAAAGTATCACGAGTCCTTCACCAGAAAATTGATGGAGCCCTCTACCACTTCTATGAATGTACAGTGATATTACAACAGGTGCATTCACCTCCAAGCTCTCCCTCGTAAGGTTACTATTGTTTAAGCGCATCAAGACTTAAGTGTGATGCACTTTAGAAAAACTGTGTTATTGTGTTATTGTTAAGTTTATTATTTGTACATAAAGAACTAAGGTTATCTTTCACAACTGCCGATAAACCCTCAAGGAATAAGCAGGGAAACGGTGTACAGTTTCGATGTGATCACAGCTACTGGACATACGGCGTTCAGTTGTCGGCGTGCGTGTGCATGTACTGGCGCATCATGACGTCATCTCCAGGATATTAACACACAGTTCAAATTGCTGTTTTAACAAGATGGCAAAATTGCGCTCGACAAGAAGACTGTTTCTAATTTGAAGGGGAAATTTCTCTTTTCTTCCCAAATGTGAGTAAACCTTTTGTATCATCATTATTGGAATATCCAATTTTCACTCGATCTTAGGCTAAGCCGGGCACATTAGACAGTTTAAAGACCACTTTGGAAGTGGGAGGATTTTGATCTGGGTTACGATCTATTCAACTATTTTGAGTGGAATGAATTAATGGAAGCAAAAGCCTACCATACATAGAAATTTCTGGGGAAATGGGCATGGAGCAGCATTTCTATAGGTACACAACAAGAATAGAATCCCTGTTTGTGCCGTGTTACAAAGGCTAATTTTCTGTGGGGTTCGTGGGAGCGGAGCGAACATCGGACCCCACTGGGGGCATCTAGGCCATAGTACTACTAGTCATGCTATTTAGCATCAACAAGCCTCAACACACACAAGTACATGTAGGGATGTTACAAAACTGCATAGTCCGCGGTGGTCAAAATCTGCCAGTGTAGGTGTGCGCCGGATGGCGAGATGTTTAGGGGATCCCTGAGAAAAGCGTGTTTTTTTCATTGGCTGCTGGAAGGGTATCCCCTTACGTAATAGCTTTATTTTCCCATTTTTGTCTTTGGTGGTGATGTGTCAAATTTCTTAACCCACCAGATGTGAAGATAAGGATGCATAGGATTAGGAGTTACAGGTGTGAAATTGGCTCCTTGGAAAAGGTAGAAGTGTTGCAAATTTTAGTTACAACAATTTTTGCCCGATTTTGCACTTTTCATACCCTGGACTCCCTCCGTAACGTAGTACAGTCGGGGAGTCCACCTGGGCTAGATATGACCGCAGGACACTAGTAAGTACATGTACATGCATGACATGTACATGAAAACTACTCCTCCCTGTGATCCACTTTGACCATCGCGCAATAATTTGTCTCCGAACAAAATACTAACAAGCTCTATATAGTCTTACTCAAAAACTGTGAAAATTTTAAACATGTCACTTTAAATCATGATTTTTTACCTATCAATTCCTTTCAGCATGGAAGCAACCGTGGCTCTCGCTTCGTCGAACGCCATATTGGAAATGTGCATGCCGCATGTGTAATTTGTAGACTGGTGACAAATCTTTCTCCGAGAAAAAGGGTCGGTATACGTTTGACCATGAAGGAATCCTTCATGGTTTGACAGAGTTGCACCTTGGCAGTGATTGGTTTGTCACACAGCGCCTGAACGGGGGGGGGGGGTGTTATGGCTTTGCATTTCATTGTGCCCGACCTGTGACCTCCTGTTAACAAAGCAATGACAATGCTTTGGCACGGGCAAAGTGTCAGCTATATTGGTTATCTTGATCAGTTGCGAATGAACGAATAAAGTCTTGAGAGAATATTTTTAGCAATGAAGAAGAAAAGGAAAAATACTGCATATGATATCCGCCGCTCACGTGACACACTGAGCTCGCACGCGTGGTAGAAATATACCCACTATGCTCTGTGCGTCGTTACCTGTGACTTTGTGTGACGTATTTCCTTCACTGAAATCTGTGGAAGGCCATCTGCAGTAGCCATCAGCCCTTCCTACGGGGTGCTGGGTGACGAGCGAAGTTGGCTGGCTTCCTGCGGTGCAGGGGCGGATCCAGAAACTTTTCCGAGTGGTGCAGGCTGGAGATTTTTTAATGGCTCACTTTTGTGGACAAGCAGAAATGAAGCTGAAACATTATACATGCCATACATTGTTTACAACGGTATTGATGCACCTTCTTTCGTTATTTTATTATTTTCCGATTTTTTTTCCTTTTCGTCTCAGAGCAAGGGGGTTCACCCCCACCCCGATCTGCACCAGCAGTGGCGTAAATTTGTGTAGGAAATTGGGGGATTTGTAGGGGGGAGCGACACCATACGGCACTATATACATGTATAGGGGGCGACGTTCACCATAGATGTATATCTGCAATGTGTATTACATTTATGCACTTAAATCTTAAATCAGAATGGCATATTTATGGCTTTTAAAATGTTTTCCTTTTTTAAGTGATAATGAATACATCATTGGGAAGTCTGCAAAATTCTTCAATGAATCAATTTTTGCACACTTCAAAGAGTGTGGGGATGATTCAACAGCTTATCCCCCAATTTGCTTGAAAATGCCTTGGAACTGACCCCTCTTCTATGTTTGGTTAGTTTACAGCTGACGTATGCTGTAGCCCCATCGGGAAAAAAGCTTTCCCAGTCCTGGTCCCATGGTGGGGTCACACACAGGTGAGAGTTCATGCAGTCATGGGTTCGAAACCTTCCCCATCCCCCTCCTTCTAGAGTAAGACAGATTTGCTTCTTAATTAAGGAGCCGTTTAGGTACTTCACGACAAGGCCTTGAAGGCCGGGGTCACGGGCTCTAATAAACAATATGCCATCTGCTTTAAGCCACGTCAGCAATAATTCCAATTAGCGGGAGTCGGGTGTTAAATCTTACAAGAGTGGACCATAAATGTGTAAACGAACAATCGAATTTACTGTAAAACTGTGTTCATAATCCGATCAGACAGACCTGTGAAGAAGCCTTCGATAAAATCAATATAATTACTACTGATTACTATTGTGGTCTCTATTGATGCTGTTAAACAATCTGGTCTTGCAAAATGAGTTCTATTTATTATTCTTGTTTTATTTCACTTTATAAAGTTTTTGCAATGTGGTCAACAGTATTTTCAGGCGCCTGTACCAATCGCTAAAGAAGGCCATGCCCAGTGAAACAGTTGCAGCCAGATAAAGGGAATACATATTTCTTGATTTCTTAAGTACTAATCCCTCTTCTCAATTCCCTCTAACCATCAGAAATAACGAGCTCTTCAAGCACCGTAGAGGCTTCTGTAGGACCCAAGATGACGACAACGTGTCAACGCATCATACGGCGTTTGACAATAATAGTGCGCCTCAAAGAGTTTGTATGGAACGCACTGACCATTCGTAATGCACAAAATTAGTCGACCCAATGCGCGTTTGGAAAGGGTCGACAGATTTTGCGTATTGGCCAACGCGTTACAAACTCTTGGAGGGGCACTATTGTGAATCTCGAGGTGTTCCCCATCTGTATTAAAATCCCTCGTGGGGCCTATTGTGCATCTCTTCAAAAGATGGAAAAGAACTTCACCAGTGCATCTTGATGTAACTCCACCAGCGTTGTTGGAGGGCCTTTGCGAAAAGATCTTAGGTCTCTTTTACATGCTATAGTAGTAGAGCTGGGCTATAGTAGTTCTTTTTTGTAAACTTGACAAACTTATTAAAGACAAATTCATTATAATAAACCTGAGAAGTTCCAATTCAATCCAAAAGAGAAATTCGTTATTACTGTCCTTTATCATTTCTTCCCTATACGCTGTTGGCACTCGTGCTTTAAGCTCGCATGGGGTTTTGGCTGGCCTGTATTTTGCGAGAATAATGTCTGATTTTCATGAAATTTGTATCAAAATGGTTGAAAGATATTATACATTAAAAATAATCATGCCAATGTGAGACGAAACCAGGGGTGGACCAAGGACCTTTTTTCGTTGGAAGTTCGAATTCTCCCAGCCGGAGGGGGATGCTAAATATGTCGCTGTTGTTGAAGCCACGTACATATAGCAACAAAAAAATTCTGAGTCATTAGCATTGTTGATGTACCAGCAGAGGCCTTTGTCACTGCACACACGTATTCTTCTCGGGGACACCAGTATAAATTTAACAAACAATATGCCAGTACCAGTGCCTTGAGCAACAGCATAGGGTATTGTTGAATTTGCAAAACATCACATGCAACCCTTAGGGCCGAACGTTTTAAATTGTTAGTGCTCGTAAATAAGCTACCTAAGGCACGTGACACCACTCTATCAAACTTCAATTACATTTGGCCAGAACGGTATATTCAATTACGATATCAAACTGTCCAAAGAAATTAGACTTTTAGTCTGGTCCCACTATTGTAACTCAAATACTTTTATTTACATATGTACAGCGTTTTTTTATTACAATCGTCTGATTTGTTCGAATCTAAATTGAAATCAGAAGAATTTCATTAAACAGTCTAATACATTAAAAGAAGGAGCATCCAAATCTATTACTTTTCAGGGGGGAAAAATAAATTGGCCTGTGATTAGAAAATCTAAATAGTCTCTATCTGGATTCCCTGCATCTCTTTGACTTTGCCTCAACTTTCGGATTTTGTCGGGTGCTTGATGTAACCTCGTGCGTTGTCTTGGATAGCCCCCGTTATCTGGTTACCAGTCAGTGTCCTCGACAGTGGTGGGTCTGAGCCCCTACGTCTTACTGTCTCTGGCTCACCCCAGTGGATGGGTGGGAAGTGGAGGGATAAGGGCCGTCTGAATAATAAGTGATAAGACACAATCGAAAACCAGTTTTCAACCCACCGGTCGAACCTTCTAAACGTTTACCCAAAACAAATTTTACAACTTTACGTAAATTCTATGTTACTTCTTAATGAAATTCGGCCAATCAATCTGCAGACATTATTTTTAAGCTAGTCGATACATGACATAGAAAGAAAATGACTTTTATATGTATTTTACAAAAACGTCTAAGATCTCGGTCTACGTGGTTTCACTTCTCTTACTTCGTTTCACAAATAACTTACGGTTATCGGACTCTGTCCTTGCTTGAAGTGGTCACAGGTTGGGTGTTGCTGCTATACAGAAGGTACAACCTCGGCTGGAGATTTTCGGCACTGTAAAATTCTGCCGAGCTGATAAAAGTCGGCGATCATCAAATGACCACAAGGAACTTGAGAACTCAGCCGAACCCTATTTGCAGTCAGTATTCACCTCAACCTTTCCAAAATTCTCTCACTCACTTTCTCCCTGACCGTTTCCTGTCGATCTCGACTGCCACCCTCATTTTTTTCCTTATTCCTCTAGGAAAATCCCAAGGCGTGTTTTACACCGATAACCATGGCCCGGACAATACTGAAATTATATAACTCAACCTCCTTTGACAATACTGGACGACGTGAGCGTAAACTATTATCTCGACATCCAGAACTCCGATTGGTTATGACGCGTCTACGCGGGATAAACGATGATTGGGTAAAGCTTTGTACACGTCATTCGCGGAGAGTACACTACCGGTATACAATACAATGTACACGTACAGCAAACCCGGTTGTGTTTGCTGGAACGCGAATGCTGGAACGCGATTGTGACAACACGTCTAACTTCATGCCCAAAACTAACCCTCAAGCTAGAGTGATGTTTCCTGATGGAGGCTTTGGCAACTATACGAATCAGATTCGTATATACGATTCTGCCCGATGGCCCACATTCTTACGCAAATGGCGCGTACCGAGGCTATTATGCGAGCGGGACTTCACGTTATCCGTCTCGAGCGCAGAAGCGCCCACTCATCGGTTGAAAAGACCTACATTGGTCGGAAGGGTTTATTTTGTTGGTAACAATGCGACCGTGACACGTGCATTTCCTAGTCGTTCGTGAACCAGTGAATTTCAGTTCTGAGCAAAATGAGCCCCTGTTGCTAAACGCCCTCTCTTGGTCAAGCTCAAGGTCCATTGTTTCCATTATTCTGTACGAGTCGGGCGGCTTTGTTTTGTATGAAAAGCCCAAACCATTACTTGGTACTGTACAACTGCAATGGGTTAAGACCCGGATGCCGCTCGAATATATTATCCATTGTGTATATTACCACAAATAGGTCATTTGGGAGAGACTTTGTTGTAATTTTTCAACCATAGGGAGACATTGGTCATTAGGGAGACATTTCAATGTCTCCCTAATGCCCAAGCTACCAGAAGGAGGCCGAATTTTGAGAGATGATAGATTAGGGTCTAAAACGAAAAGTTTGGTTAAGATCGGATTAGGGAATATTGAATTATGGGACAGCACAGTTGGAAAAATTTTGTGCACGTTCTTATTGGAATGTCTCCCTAAAAGTGACCAATTTTCGGTAATAATAAATGATATTATCATTATGTATAATGATAATTGTCCGCACTACTGTCTGTAAAGTGAAGGGAGCAACAGTTGTTTTTACCTAGACAAGGTAAGTTAATGGCGCTTCCACGTGTTGCAAGAGGATTCCAAACAAAAGCGCACATTGATTGGCCTTCTAACAGCCGTGAATTGAAGGTTGGAATTTGTCGAGTTATGACGTATGCATTAGAACAGGGTAGATTTATCGTCAACAACTAATTATGCAGTTGGCAAAAGCCCATTTGGTGGACCGCCTTACAAATTGATCGTAATTTTGACACTCTAAAGGGAAAAAAAATACCCGTCTCGCAATGACCGACGTGGCTCTTGCGTTTAGAGCGCCTTACCAGTTACAATAGGCCTACCAGAGTTGCACCTGAACAAAATTAATTATCCGGAGATTTGAGTCAAGTACATGTACATGTATGAAAAGTCCAATGTTCCAAGCAATAAGAAGTTAGGCCTGGTATCTGCGCAGGATGTTGGAAGATCCACTGGCAGCCGTGGAAAAATATGTTCTGTAAATGATGTAAATGAAAAGTAATGATATGATTGGTATTCTATTACACAGTCAGACATTGATTTATAGAACTAGCTCATGGATCGAGTCACTTTAAATCTACTAACATAAACGATAACCCGCGTCGTCCTTTCCCACTTAATCCATAAAACATGTATTGCTCTATGAGCAGATTTTGTTTCGCTGGCTGGTTTTCATGTTTCATTTACATCTTTTTACACACCCTTATCCATCACATGCATTTTAAAAATAATTATGGCACCAGCTTTGTCGGGCATCGTACAGATGTAATTACTAATAATTCACGGATCTCTGCCAAAATAGCCAGATCTCGTTTAAACGGCCTATTGCCAAACAAAGGGATCCGTGGTCGCTTTCACGTTTTTACTACATTTTTGTAGGTGGTACTGTATTAGAATTAATGCTTTTATGCAAAATACTTCCACCATCATTAGCTAACCAAACCACCTTTTCGTCTGACCAATGTGGGCGTTACCATGCACAATCTGCTCAGCGATTGGTTTAATAGCTCATGCTATACAAAAGGTATTATATCGTGATGTTTCCGCCGGCCACTTGAGATTTAACGACCAGTTAATCACAATTTAATGAAACTGTATCCGATATCCAACTCCACAACGTCATCCGAGGGTGAGTGATAAAAAATTCTTACCCGCATTACTAATCCTATGCTATCCAAAATAATAAGCCCTTAGTGAATAATGTAGCGTAGTAAAAGCGCGGACTACTTTGTAAAAAATAAAATCAAATATTAAAAAATACCCTGCATCCTGCAATATTCGTTAAGTGCTTGGCTTGAAGTGTGATTAGGGTAAAGGATGTCGGCATCTTATCTCTGAATCTAGGCTAAACGTATAAGTAGATTTTTGTAATTTCTTTGGTGACTATTCAAAAAAAGTAAATCAGTAAACTCATTAACCAAATGTTACATTACTTATCTCAACGAGCAGATGTGACAGGAATAGGCAAACAGTTTTCTATATTCTCATTGATTCCCTTAGCCAGCCTCACTGTGCTGTGACTTTGTGCTGTGAGCCAATCATGTCTGAACTCCCAAGTCATTTGGTAACAACTTTGCTGCTCATCGGCTTGGTGTGCATTGAAGACGCTTATGCTGGTACGTGCAAATAAAAACCTCTCACCCTCATGTTGCCCTTTATCTTCATCGGAAAACATCGCAATTGTGTATAAGAGTTAATGCTGCACAGGCTTGCAAAAAGCATTAATTATCATATATACGTCTTGTAATTTGGGAGGCCTCTTCATGGTGTTACTTTCCTTTTCTCCGTTTTCGACAAACAAATGTCCACTTAACTCGACAAATACGGAACTGTCACAGAAATGAATACAAATAAATATAAGGAAATATTTATTTCTTTTGGCTGGATATTGTTTATATCAAGAAACCATGAAATCAAAAGTTGCCCTGCTCCCTTTAATGCTTCCCTTTACCAAAAGAATTCCAAGTCTATGCTTTGAAGTTTTGTCAGTGCTGGGTTGTTATTCGACTAATTGATTTGTCGAACTCCTACTCCCAGATCAACGATGACAGCATTTGCACTCACTTCTTCCTGTTTTTTTCTTCAGAGGTTTGCTTCCAAGGGGGTTCTGGCGCAAGTAGCGATCTTTGCTTTTTCAACAACCTTGAATGCTGGGTCGAAGATCCCGAACGGTACCCGTGGGAACCGTCGAAGCAGGACAATCACTTCTTCCTCTACACTCGAAACAATGCTGACAGCGTCGAGCTCAAGTGGGATGATGCCAGCTCGTTGGGCGCTTTCGATGCCCAACGGAGGACGGTGGTGGTTGCGCATGGTTTCACCAGTAGTCTTCACGACGACTACTTTATAGGAATCCGTGAAGCCATCTTGAGCCAGGCAAGCTATAGCTTTAAACAGAAACACGAAGAAAACTTGGTTTAGCTTCTTAGACGTTTCTTTTCGTTTATGGACGAACGTTGATCGTTATTTTATATACAAAGTTTCCCACAAATGTTATGAGGGCCCTTGGTTATGTTGGAGCTTTAGGTCATTATAGTCTACATAACAGTTCATATGCCAGCGGCTTTAGCGCCACTTCCAAGGCCTCCTGCGTTGAGATATATTTGATAAATTTCTTATGCATATTTATCCTTATCTAGCACAGTTTGCGAGTTGGTTACCCCCGACAACCCTCTAGATTTTGAACGTTTGCATCAGATTTTGCGCGTCCCGAGTCCATCATATAATTTAGACAATATTTTACGAACTTCGTCAACGCGATTGCATCGCTATAGGTTAAATAGGACCTATACTTTTATTTTTTTTTCATGTGCCGCAGTTTGATGTCAACGTTATCATGGTGGACTGGAGAAAGGCCGCAGCGGGGTTACATAACTACCTCCAGTGCCGCGTGAATTCTAGACTGGTCGGGCGTCAACTTGGCATCCTACTAAAGCTGTTGCATGAACACCGGAGCCTAGACTACGCTGACGTACATATCGTGGGTCACAGTCTAGGAGCACACCTCGCTGGATTTGCTGGGAAGTATTTGGAAGGCCAGATCGGTCGTATAACTGGTAAGTGAGCATAATATTCGGAGATATTGCCATTTCATAAAATGTCATAAGAGATGTCGACACGAGTCTATGTTCCATGTGTTTGGCTTTTGGGTTGAATGTTAAACGAAAGAAAGTAGAAAATTGGGATAATAATTTTTTTAAAATTTGGAATCCAGCCCGCAGACTCGCCTCAAAACCTCCTTGGCTATATGTCTACCAATGCGAAATCGCGTCAGGCATTTGCACTCACATCTCTGCGCACATCTGCACACGTTTGCTCCCCAACGGACGTTGGCTGTATGCATTATCTTGGGCCCCTTTTCCTGCGTTTTTTCTGGGTGATTTACCTAAAACATTTCAAGCCTATGAAATTTCAGCCGTAGACGACGTCGTTGAACCACAGCCACTTCACTCTGCTGTACAAAAGTACAAGGTTTTGGTAGCTATGAAAAGTTGGCGTGCGTTTGTTTTGTCAGGTTTTGGGGTAGACTTGACTCAAGTCGGGATCTTCCGTAACGTTGTCTGTGTGCATGTTTTGGAAGCCACTCGTCGTTACTTGCTTCGCGGTTAGCGCCCTCTTGTGTCCACGTATTACTGTGAGTTCAGAAATTCC
>NW_019091516.1:292583-315398 GCF_001949145.1 Acanthaster planci | reverse complement strand
CCCTTGACGAATCTGCTAGTCTGGCTCCCTGCCCAAAGATTCCCAGACGACTCTTGATAAAAAAAAATCTTAGGTCAGGCGTCACCGGCCACGGATATATAAATATGACGCAAGGGTCAGGGGTCACAAGTTGAGAGCCCGAGTGTAAGTTCGATTTCATTACAGTGGTGCACCCTGTATGCGTGGACATTTAGCATTCTTCCTCAGGTCCTGATTCTTCTTAGTTTCTCCTCCAGGGTGATCAAAGCCTGCAGGACTTTCCAAGCCTGCATTGGTCTAAGAGAGTTATATTCTGCATGTCGCCTAGCTGGCATTGATTTCGGCCAAGGCGACCTTCAATTTAAGTGTAAATTTAAGTCAAATATTGTAGGATCAACAGCTGCCATTAGGATACGGGAGTTTACATTCAACAGCTTGCCTACTTACCCGGCCGGGAATAACCGAATGTTAACGGTGCCATCCAAACATGCCAAATATAGATGGGACGACTTCGGAATATTTCGGCTATTTCTGGAAAACTGGAGGAATTCCACCAGTCTTGGTCACTGACCTTTGATTCGTAGAATAGTCAGAATCATCGGGTCTGGTATCCAGACTACGAATCTGCCAGCCCGATTCGTACACAGCGAATCGGCTCATCTACCAAAACAGGCAGCAGCCAAAGATCGGTGGACTTGTTTTTACACCGTTCATTATAATGAACGAGTCTACAAGTCTGACTTTCATTGGTTGAAATTCTGTATATATCATGCAAGATGATGTCGTTCATATGCAATTAGGATCACAACATCACCGATGGGGTATCCGTCAAGTCGGACTTACTGACTGGTGACACAAGTTGTACAATCTTTGACGTTGACGTCAGAGCCTGAAAGTTGACCCCTGAATGGCGCGGTTCTGTAACCCTTGGATTGGAAAAGTAACGTGCAAAAATTTTGAAATTTGTAACTTTTTTTCGTCCAGTTTCCTCTTTAAAAATTCTACTCGTAAAATGGCCTTTTGTAAAATATTTTCTAGCATACCAAATTATGGAAACAGAATAATTACCTAACCTAAAAGAGAAATATCCTGCCAAAAATTGGCCGTCACTTCCGAAAATCTATGAAAAGCACTGCAACTCGGTGATCTCGTACGCAGATGAACAGTTACAGAATTAAACTTTATCGTAGTCTTTCGGTATAAAAAACAAAACATTATTTGGATTTTGTAATTTATATAAGGAAATAAACTTAAAGCATTAACGTGCTTTACGAAAGATTCCAATGTATAATCTAACCTTTGCTGACAAGTACTGCGTCAGGTCAACTCGACTGAAACTAGTGTCCCTCGACTGAAGGTATAAATATTTGCAATTTTGTACAATCTCGTTTCCACGTAAGCACGAGGAATGGAAACAAACGTGCATGAACAAGGAGACGTAGGAACGATACTGCGAAAGTGAAAGGTTGTTAAAGAAATTCGTTTTTTACCCATCTCCAGGTGACTTTTCCCAAATATTACTAGAGAAGGGCATGGGGAAAACTCCAACGTGAGTGTTTCTTGGGGTGGTTTCAGTTAGAAACCATACTTCCAAAAATTATTGGATGCCCATGTCCCCCCAGGCAGACTGCGCGAGGGTTCCGGAAGCTTGCTGCGTGACCTTTACTTTCAGGACCTATTGCAGAAAAACTGTTAAATGAGGGCGTCGTATAAGAAGTTATGCTAGAGGCCAAGCGCAACTACTGCGTACTGTGTACGCAAAGAGATGATTGACTGGAAAAGTAACACAAATCCGACTTGATTAAAGTCTAGTTTTGGGCTCGGAGTTTTTTTGGTTTTTTTTGTTTTTTTTTGTTGCTGGCGTTATAGCCCTGCCTTCTGCGATGAATCACGAGCATCACATACACTAGCAAAATCCACTGAAATCACCAAAGTTCCAAAAATGTCGTTGCAGAGGAACAGTGAATTCACGTCTCTAAATAGTTAACATCAGCACGGACCGCCTCAACATGGATTACGCGGTAGAATGAAGGTTCAAGAGAAGTGCAAACAGGGTAGAAGGCTCAACCAGACAACCGCAACCCTAAAACTTACTTCTTAATTGCTCTTACAGGAAAATTGAGTTTATTTTATACCACTACTCGGGTCGCAATGAGCTTAATAGAAAAACTCAACAAATGATACTTTGGGGGTTTTGTTTTCAACCAGCCAAATATTTGAGGAATTTATTCAGCTTTACATCCACTTTGATGTGCTGTCATATTTTTCGCACAGGACTTGATCCAGCCAAGCCAGGGTTCAAAGATCACACGGATTTACCCGATTGCATTCTGGATAAAAGTGATGCACAGTTTGTTGATGTCATCCATTCTGACAGAGGACACAGTATTTATGGATTGCAAACGGCGGTAAGTATCTCCATCGGTTAAAATTAGGGGTTGAAGGTAATCTCTTCAGTATATAAGGGTGTCCAGACTTTATTCGCCGGCAAAATATCCACGACCCCTGTCGGTTAGCAATTATCCGTTGGCTATGATAAGTTGTAGCGAAGATATTGAGAGCTTTTTTGCGGTTTGTGGAAGAAGGGATGTGGGCCCCGTAATCGTCCTTTTCGTCATTAAAGATTTTGCTGGGGGTAATGGTGCTTTACCTCCCTTTTGGCCTCCCTCTGTACCCGCGGGAACAGATTGGACGGGTAGGTGGATGGTTAGGACCGAGGTCCACGGAGCTATTTTTCTCATGTCTGTATTTTTTCCCATTTCGTCAGATCGGTCATCAGGACTTCTACCCGAACAATAAAGAGTTTAATCAGATAGGGTGTAATTACTTCAATACCTTGACTGGCTGCGCTCACATGCGTGCTATCGACTTCTTCATAGCGAGTGTGGAACACCTCCGAAACCCCTCCGAAGACTGTAACTACCAGACTGAGCCTTGTGATGGAAGCGACTGCCCCAGTAGTGGTTGCCCCAAAATGGGCATCGAGGCTAGCCCTACTGGGGAAGAGCCTGAAACCTATTGTTTTAAAACAGAGTGTTATAAGTGGTGAGCTCAAACCGTGTCATGTCCATGTAGTCGTTACTAAACTGGGTCCTTTGTGTAATGATGACGTCTTAGGCCACTTCTGAATTACTTGGCCATATGGCTTGAAACTACCCACAACTTTAAGGAAATTGTCTGTGGCCATTACCATGGACCCGTGCGTAATTTCAGGCCATCGATAAGTGATTTGGACACAGCCTGAAGTTGTTACACCTTTATGAAGACGAGAGGCGCGCACATCCAAACAGTGCCACTTTTTTTCTGCATGTAAAGAAATAAATTTACTGCATTTTTCTCCAGTGATCGAATTTTCAGAAATTCATGTTATTAGATTAAGAATTGGGTAATTTCGGAAAGATGGTAGGGAAGGAGCTTAAATGTCTTAAGGGTGTTTGTATGTATTCTGTTATTTCATCCACATTGCCCATTGTCACGGTTAAATTCAAACAGATTTCTGGGCAGTTTGAGTTCCCCTGTGGAATTCGCGTAGACAGATACACTATCTCAAAAGACAGTGATGTTTGCTTTCGTACCTCAGAATTTTGGGGGATTTGCTAATCATGTTTTAAAAGCGATAGTTAGTGTAAAAACTCCATTTTAATCGTCATGCCAGCGCCCTGGCAGTAGCCAGGAATCATTGAAAAATACCAATGTGTGCTCATACTTGCGAGGTCGTCTGTGTGAAAGCCTTTCACAACTGAGGATTCGCGTATATTTTCACTTAGATTTTGGTAATAAATTTGATTTACAAAAGTATGTCAGCCGCTAAATTGTGAGTTTTGCTTAAGTCTTGATATAGAGGATGTTTTCTTTAGAAAATAAAAGAAATATGATTATCATTCAGAGAATGTTTTACTTAATTACACTAAAGAGGTTAAAAAACACGCAAAGTTATGTTTGGGGGATTTCCGTGATGTGTTTTAATTTGGTTGTACTGCCAATTTATTATTCTCTGCTCCATCAGTTCTAAATACGCTTTTTGGGTAAGTCCAATTTTACAATAAGAGGTATGGAGTTGATTTTAATTAGGCCTATGGACTACCTAATAAATTATTTTACTCTAGTCCTTAAAATTGTTCCCGTATATTTCCATTTAACCTCATTGTCAATTTCTGTTCGCTATTTTTACCTATATTTTGGATGCTTTTGGGTTTCATGCTGGTATGAATTTGGATATTTATGAGCAAAACTGTGACATAATCCAAGGCACTGAACCTCAGTGTTGTACTGATTTGTGCTTAAAAATGGCTAGAATTTTTTTATATTTCCCTGTCAAAGATTTCCATTTCCCGCAATTTATTATTGTATAAGTGTATGGCAATAGAGAAGCCAGCAACCAACTTTTTCTCAGAAATGTGTTCAAAGAGCAAATTCTAGGTTCAACATTAAAACAGGGAAACTGAACTTTTTTTTCCCAGGTTTTACATCACTTCAACAGCGCTGATCTTACTTGTCTGGAAAAGCTTGGCCATTGTTGATTGTGTCATAAAGTGCACTTTACAATTCGTTTATTCCAAACAGATTTCAAACTTTTGCATAACATTGAAAAAGGTTTAGACATTCAAAAAAGTGATTCTGAGAAATTTTCATTGCAAGGATCCTTTATGAGTTAACACTAACTCAAGAGACCGCCAGTTATGAGTTGGACGACGTTGTCAACAAAAAACTCGTAAAAGCTCACACAACGAAAGACCTGGAAGTCTGTGCCCCGACTACGATCATATAATTTGTTTTGATACCAGATGGTAACAATGCAACACTCTCTAACACCAAAGTTTGATTCAATTCAATTTGATCAAACATTCATGTTCACATTGAAGTCATCTATAATAGATCTAGAACAACTCATACTGTTAACAGAAAATACTCTGTTATTATTGACATGATATGCCCAAAATACATGTGCTCAATATTTAAAGATGTCGACATGAAAGTAACTAAGTTCTTTATGCTTCCCCTTGCACATGGACGATGACAGGACAATACATTCTGGAGCGAGACACAGTTTGATGGTTCTGAAAATAAAATTTGCCTTGTCAGAGATCTGACATCGCACCAGGTTTAACACTATAAGACCAAGGTTTGCCTCCTGGACTTTACTGTTCTGTCGGAATACCTTCTAGCAAATTCGGGCGCGACCTATTGTTTGACCAGTAGACAACTTTTGCTTTTTAATAATGCTCATGCGCAAACGACCCGATGCTCGGTCAATGTTTTAAAATGTCGTCGTTTATAGTATTTATACTCACTGAAATCTCGTACAGTTATTTTCATGTGAATGGTTCCCTCTGTAATGATAAATGAAATCGGTTATTGATAACCAGCGGTGCGACCATACCTTTTGCTTGGTCTCAAATGGTCGACTAGACACATCTACATATAGTTCAGGCATCCATCATTTGACCGTTGTTAGTCGAGCTACAGTCATCCGTAGTCGTACGTAGCTCAAACTTGCCCAATTGTAGCAAGACCTATTTCCGTTGACAGGAGCCCGCGCCTGGAAAGTCACCGGACCTGACCCCCTCCGCTAAGCACTCAGAGGAGGTGGAGACTGCAGCTTCTCAGCCACGTCGCCCGGCTCAGTCCCGAGAGAGTTCCAGCAGGCAGATCCTGCTTGCTGTACTACCACACTACTAGCGACTCCTTCGTGGCCGCCCCCGACTTACCTGGGTGCTGTAGATTGCTCAGGTCCGTCGGCTACATCACCTGATGGATCTGGCTCTCAAACGGTAGGCCTACAGAGAGTTGGTCGTCACGGTCACTTGCCATGCGATGTCCATGTACGAGTTGGTTATAAAGCTACCTTTGTAAGGTGCTGTAGGTACATATACATGTAATATATAAATCTGCACCAAAACAGCGCCTCTTCGTGTCAATGCTGTCATCATCCCTTCTCCAGCTTTCTGAATTTCCATGACAGGGGCAATGTTTTGGTTAACGTCATCTGGCCCGTCTCACACCCCCGCCCCCCGCATTATTCATTGTATTCACAACACTGCAAGCATACCTGCATACATGCTTGCACGTTCATGGACTAGTGTAATTGATGGTTAACAGCGGTGCCTCACGCTGCGCTGGTGGCTGCCCCCACATCATAATTTTGAGGCTTCTTTTGTCCAAAGGTATGTACAGAGGAGGTTTCCGCCATGTGGAACAAAATAATTTCCCTGCCTGCAAGATGGCTACAACGCAAAGCTACGTTTTAGTTCATCGATGCGCTATTTTTGACCCATCCGTGAGAATCAGGCAGTCTGAAAGAGAAAAACTGACCATGAAATGAGAACAAGACCCACTTGCTAACCAAGCGCTCCCTTGCTTAAATCGCGCTGTTTTAATTCCCTGTCTGTCAAGTAGGCCTACCTGAACAAACGCCCGGTCAGTTTGCTTGATGTTCAACTTTGACCTATGATAGATTCACTTTGGTCACGTGCCTGTAACATTTGTGACTAAAGTGGAAATGTAGTCAGGATTCCGCTTACTACCAATTCATCCCAGATGACTGAATCTATTGGGCTTCTAATTGAGCGGGTCATTAGAATATTATGGCGGTCTTGTGCCGACGGAAAGCTGGAGTCGTCCTCAGCTAATGTCAGCGAGCGGTCTAACTGAGAAGGCCAAAAGGGAGCAGGCTCGTTTGGGGGCACTCTACCACCAGGCGCTGTATTTGCGGCACCACTCTTGACGCTGCGGCCAATATTACGCACGAGTCTATGGTAGTGGCGCTGTTGTAACTACGGCGGGGATCGACGTGCCCCCCGGGTACCCCATTTGAAATCTGTGACTGTATGAGTTTATTTAGCTATGCAGCAGCAGCTTATTTTCTTGTGGTGCCCCCTTGACAAAATGTGTGCACCCCCAGGTGCGAGTGCCGGCCCCGGGACCCTAGCCCGCCAATGGTAGAACGACACGTTTGCTCACATGTTAAGCTGGTACGTTCATGAGCAGGAATTGATACAGGCATAAACATAGCGATACTTTGTTGATGTAGTCCCGTGTCAAGTCGTGACTCGACCTTTCAGGCCAATAACTACAGCAACACACATGCGATTCCGATGAGCTTCTAGGCAGTTACGTTTATACAGGGATATGTGAGAAGTACATGTGTGCTATGTTGATGTGTTGGCAAGACATGCATGTTGGTGGTTGAACTATCGTAGATTTGTGGGCGCACCTTAAATTATTGTCACGTTCCGTTACGTGGGGTGGTGATACCTTACGGTGGTGGGGTACGCCTAAGTTTTAAGTTAGGGATTGATCTCCCCGGTGATTAAGATACTCCAAATAAAGATCAAGAATTGGCACAAGGAATTATTCTCAGAGTTAATTTATTTCTATTTTAGGACTAGTGCCCCAATATTAAGATTGGAGTTAAATGGAGGTTGACCATGATAAAATAATTGATATGGATTGATTGACCAGTAATGGAGAAAGAAGCTTATGCTGTGATAATTGCAAGAATAAAAAGTTAAGTCATAAGATATGACAGAGCCAATGGGCAAAGGGGTAACACTACAAGATAAAAAGACAAAAAGGCAAAAGACAAAAGTACACTGTGCAACCTGCTCTCTCTCTACAGAGACATGTAATAGTCAGTGAGTGCACCATGAAACAGTAATTTACTTCGTGCATGCATATGTGTACAAGTCACCAGGGCAAACTTTCCACAAACAACATCAGTCAAAATGACGAATTTTTGCCTGACACTTGGCCCACACGTACTACGAGACAAATCTGTCAACAGGCCAGAACCGTGGATAACGATAAATGAATGATAAAAGTTGCAAAAGTTTATGACAAGAGTGAACTCACGTCCTGACAGAACAAACTCCTAGAGAGAGGCAGATGGTCACGTACGCCACGGCGAAGTACGTCGCGTAAGCGTACAAAAATACGTTCTTGTCTGGTACGAACTAATGGAATAAAACCTTGCAGACTAATATTGATGAGGATACGCTTAATTTTTTATTATGACCATGAACAACCTTTGGGGCGACTCTACACAGAAAATGTAACAATTTAAATACAATGTTGGACTATGTTAATTGAGTAAGAACAGTCGGGGTTTTTGAGAAAGTGCGTGGTACGGAAACCTGACAGAACCCTAGACTTGACAAAGTCTGACTACCACAATAATAAGCAACTATCTGTTTGGAAGAGGTGTGGTTCACTCTGGAGAAACAAAACAAACGGAGCGGTGAGCCAAAAACTCCACTAGAGGATGCTTTGGTCGTTCCCAGGAAAGTGACGTCCTTTTTGGACGTGATTTTCAGTGATTAATTTGTTCGCTCTTGGATTTGCCCTAGACCAATTAGATTGTTCGAAGTGTGATTGCTGTCATACACAGCCTGATCAGTGATTGGTTGTAGTGTTCTTTATAATCCCGTCCTTCTAAGGGTTTTCCAAAGTCGACTTCCATGTGCAGTTTGGTGTAACTCAAAAGCCCACCTTAAACGCCAACGCGTCAGCCAAAGGTAAGTGAAGACATCGACAGCAGGACTGCCGAAAAGTTGTCCTTAGCTCGGGCTGCTGAAGGCAAATAAATGACCCATGGTGGTTTTTTAAGTAATAGAGACACTCACTAATATGTTTTCATTGTGTACAAGTAACGCGCTTGAAAGTTGAATTGTTTTGGGATTTGGAGGGGAAATACTCCTTATTTGTCATTTTAAAATTATGAATCTTTTACGGTGGTCCGTTCATAAATTAAAAAATTTAACACAAAAATTTCGTTCAGTAATCATACATGGGGGGGGGGAATTACACAGCGTTAACTATTCTTAAACATTTAGTAGCAGATGTAATATTATCGAGAATTTCACACCTGGTGTACTCGCGTATAAGTGTCCGCACCGAACCAAAGTATTTTGAGATTTTGATCAAGTCCAGGTAGAAGTGCATTACACTGGTGTTTCGAATGTTATGGTAAGATTAGACGAATATTGGCCGTTGAAACGATGTGAATGATGCAAATATCGCAGGGCACATAGATGAAGGTTACTGACATATATAACCATAGCTGGTGGGCGAGTCACGTTTGAACCACGCAAAAGCTGTATTGACTGTCACTCTCCATATCTCCTTTCATCCGTCCCACAACTGCATTGCCTTTTCACTTTAGACTTCATTTTGCTTGCTTGCGTTCATATTCATTTCTTGTGCAGCTACAAAAGCTCATCCCTCCCCCCGATGTATCAGTTTATTGTTCTCCAACTTTCTAGTCAATTAGCAATCAATCGCATTTAATTACAGCTTTGGTCAAAGATGTCTTGTACCAATGGCATGCATTAATACCTAAAAGATTATCCATTACGAAGTTTTTAGTTGTTACGAAGTTTTTGCGATGGTTTTCCCATTTTTAGCAAAATATTAGGGTATCGCCCTTAACAAAACTCACGTATTTCTCACAAGTGTAATATCGCTTGATATCCATTTTTAGAACTTCTAATAAAGGACGATTACTTATGGAATCGAGATATTAAAAGAATGAGAATAAGACATTTAAATCTATTGTCTATGATCCCAAACAATGATGTCGATTACAAGCTGAATCTTACGCTTGGTCTTGATCCAGTCTATGACTGATTTCCAAAAAGAGTTGACATAATGACAATTACACAAAAGGTGAATAAGGGTCTCTTCCTCTTCATATACAAAATGAACAAAGATTAAAAGCTAACTTGTTTGTTCTAAATAAAAATGAGTTCGGGCCGAGGATTCAAGGAATCAAACGAAACTGGGACCATTTTAGCTTGGAACTACCCAGTACAAGTTAGAAGTACTTTAGAGACCAGAGACCAATGATGTAAATCATAATTGATTTGAAGTTTCCTATTCCACTTGTCCATGTACTTTCTCACAACCTTTTTGGAAGCAAGAAAGATATTGCATATTCTACGCAAACCTTTTTTATAGCTTAAGGACCACACAAGTTAAAAGGAACGAATGGAAAAGGAGTATTGTTAGCGGTGGTCAAAAAATGATTAAAAGCGGCCCTGACTGATCTAATAAATTGTGTTCAATAAAATTAGTGCAAACATTAAACTTAGCTCTAAAATCCATCAGTGATAAAAAAAACTAGCGCTGTCACCCAACAGATCGCATATGAAATGTACTATATATTCCACCTGATGACCAGTGCTTATAATGAATACACTTGCCACCGATCTTAATCTGGTTATTGTACCAAAGAGCAGAGTGTACTGGTAACTAAAGCTATGTGTATCCAAGTGAATTTCTGCCAAGAATTCATGATGTCGATCCAAAACTGATTACCACGAAACATGAAATTATGATCAACCAGAGTCGATAGAACTACTTCCAATATATACAGTAATACCTAGAATTTTGTGACATAAATAGGCCCAAAGCTGAACCTTCTGCATCTGAAACTTGAAGTCAGCAAAACCAAGTAATTTTACGAGCGTCAATAAAGGACCTGACGTCGACCATTTGTAAACCACCCAAGTTGTAATATTGAATAATTTGATTTCTAGAAACAAGATCGTTACCTTTCCAAATGAAATTGAAGAATATAGTATTAAGATCGTTCACAATATTACCGGAAGGATCGGGTAAAGTGAGAATATCTTAAGTAAGTTTAGACATAATTAAAGATTTCACAACTGTCACTCTTCCCAGGACAGCAAGGTTCCGTTTAGACCACTGGGCAATGAGTTTTTTATGTCAAAATAACATCATTATAATTAATCATAGCCATAGAGCTCAAATCCGTTGAGAAATTAATTCCCAATATTTTAATACTATCTTGAGGCGCAACCCAATGAGCATTAATGTCATTACAAACTTCTTCCCCGTTCAATACGTCATGGGCCCTAACCAAACTACACTGGTCTTGTCCACATTGACTCTCAATTCCGATAAATTAGCAAAGCGGTCAAGAATGGCAAATGTAGCATGCATAGATCTCTCTGAACCATTTAGGAAAATTACTGTATCATCAGCAAATTGAGAAATTGGAAATTCCTTGTCGCCCAATTTAATACCATGGACATATATATACATTAAAAGCATCTCAAGGAGAAGCTGATTGTTAATAGTAAACTGGATATCTCTCGGATGAACTTTTTTGAGATTATCTAATGGCTAGGAAAGGCGGCATAACCTTTCACAACATCGAATACAGTGTCTTTAACTCATTTTGCATAGGCTGAATCAGACAACAGAGAAATATTGAATTTCCAATACCCTCTACCTTGCTTCATATCAGAAAAATCAAGTTGAATATCAATAAAAGAATGGTATGACTTATAGCCAGGCTAAATATCACACAAAACTAACTTTGCATCAAGTTCAGATGAAATTAGGAAAAATCTAATCAAGACTGTTTAAGAGTATTGTGTTGCCTCCAGGTATATCTCCGGAGATTTGAGTAACGGATTCTCCACACTTTCCTATTCTACTCTTCTATTCAAGTATTGTTTCTTCAGCATAATTATGGCCTCGGCTCTGTTTCCCTTTTTATGTAATGTTCATGTTTCAAAAAATTTACAGCGAGAATTCAAACAGCAAGAAGTGATATAAATGGTTTAACTTGTATCTCCGTGCTGCATGTTACACAGAATTAAACACGCCTGTTATACACCCAGATCCACTGGCGTACCCGGAGTCGCCCCAAACGGAAATTGAAATCAGTACATAAACAATTCGACTTCTGAAACAAATGAGGACTGATTACCCCTAAGGACCTCTTAAGGTTTACTGTTGCTGTCGTTCTTAATAATGGAGCTTAAACACCTCAGCTTCAGCTGTTGCCCTTATCGATGATGATTGTATCAACTAACGGGTGGGGGGGGGGTTCAGCAAACTGCTGACGGACTCTCCTCCAACGATCCACTATTACTAGTGGCATGGCAAGTGCAGAAGTTCATGATGTAATTATGCAAATTTTATCAAAATGCTCTCACAAATAGGGGCGCAGGCCTTTTTCATAGAGAGAGATATTCTTTTTCCCCATTTATTTTATTTGACCTCAACTTGTTAATTAACAACTGAAAAACAGAAATTAATAACTCAAATTACGTCCACTGGTATATTTGGGCTCGCGTCCATTCGAGCACCACCCACCTTCTTTTAAATACTGGATCTAGATGTTAGACTGTAAAAAGGCACTTATAGTTTAAACACATTTCTAGACTCTTACTCCATGACATATTCAGAAATTTGTCCACAAAGATAAACAACTCCCATGGAAAAGCACTTGATGTTGAAACAAATTCTTAAATGTATTTCAGTCATCTTAACCCTCAAACCCCTCAGTTGGTCCATGCTGGATTTCTGGCATGCTTGAAATACAATCCTTAGCGTTATAAATGTAAACTTCGAAGTCAATCACAGATACATTTTTGTTACAGTCATTTGAAGTTCAAGATTACAATGCGTGCCAGCCTGTATGCGTGAGTGGAAAAAGTATGCATTTTTTTTGCTGACCTGTCTCGCAAAAACGCGGCGCTGCTTAAGATCAGTATGCTTGATTTTCATAAAATTGGTGTAAAAATGAACGCAAAGAATTACTCTTAAAAATCCTGAGGTTTCAGCTGCTGAAAAACTTCATTGCAACCATCTAGGAGGGGGCGGATACCATCCTGTCTCTTTCATTAGTGTTAAAAAAAGTGGGTATAGACAATGTGTTCTAACTGTTCGCGCTGTTTTTACAGTGTATGCGCGTATTTATTGTTTAACCAATAAAAAGATGGTAGAGCCTTCGGTTTTACTTGCCGGTGTTTTATGGGGTTTTCCTCATAAAGTTAGATTTACTGTTGATCAGCCTGCATTGCAGTGGTTTCACTTGCCACCTTCATGTTTATTTACTTCCGTCTGTTCACCAAAAATGTTTAAAATGCGGGTTATTTTTGTCATGAATATGACCTTGGTTATTTTAAGGGCTTCATGTCGTAATGTCATAAAAATGCGTTGTGTTAAGTTTTCTTCCAGTACTTAGTAATGTTTGCCTTTATGAAACCAAAAGTGATTTGGATCGACTCAAGTCGCTCTTAAAATGTTATTTGGTTCGGAGCGACACGAGGTGCACATGTCTGACTGTGTCAGTTTTCCATAACCGTGAATATAACAGCACTCAAGTATTATTTCCCGTTTTTATTGTCCTCCTCAGGCATAAAGTATACTGCTGTTGTATAGCAACAGGTCGACCTAAACATGTCCGGACTTCATTGTCATTTGATTACGGCTTCGCTGGTCATCAGCTTGATGTGCATCATGGAAGTTTGCACTGGTACGTTGTGAAAAGCCCTAAATACCAACCTTTTTCCCGTGGCTAAATCTTACGTCTACACGGCGGTTCCCACCATGCCTTGTGCGATAAAGGAACGCGCACGCATCCCATAAAGTCGAGGTTGCCTCAAAATAAACCGCATTATTCAATGTTACCTGTCAGACACCATAAGATATTCAAACATTCAGCACGCTGTATCATTTTCTGGACATGCCATCATCGAAGGAAAAGAAGATATTTTTCTATTGCCCCTCTTCATGCAACTACAACTTCAGGCTTGCCTGGAAAGCACCAATTTATCACTTTGACCCGTAATTTGGGTGGTAATCTTTCGGGCTTGCTTTTATTTCAGGAGAAATTCATAATCTACCCCTCCAGTTTTCGAAACAGATTTGTAATGCCCAAAACACTTGAACATAGTTAATATGTTTGAAAAAGTTATTCCTCTGAAGGAAAAACCGATAGATTTGGGGAGAAATTTAGCTGCTGCATTATTAGATCTGATGTCCTCAACAATTGGCAGTCACTCACAACATGATAATTTTGTCATCTATTGTGGCCAGGCCCCGTCATGCTTGAGTTACGGTCACCTGTTGAATCGATGCCAAATCGGAACCCGTTAGGCTTAAAAATGAAATCCACCTGGGTTATGTCGGCGGGTCCTTGTTTTCTAACTACCAGATTGGACAACAACAATGTCTTGAACAATGTCGTGGTATCCGTTATCACTGTTATGCTAATGGCATCCAACTGCACGTGTCATTTGAACCAAAACCGACCGATCCAAACTGCTTCCAATCGGCAAATTGGAAGCACTGAATTGGTGTTATGGATGAGTTTTAGTCTCACCACCAAATCTGAATTGCTTTGTTTGGCTTCGGACTTGGTAATTCTGCTGTTAGTTTTGCTGCAACCTGTAGGACCCTCGGTGTCACCTTTGACCCTTCCAATGTCAAATGTCAATGTCCAATCAATTTTCCATTAACTGCAAATCTATTCGTTTTCATTTGCGTAATTTTGGTTTAAATCCCAAGTACTTAGTCGCTTTGCCACAGAGAATCTCTCTCTCCATGTGTGTAAATTTATCTATTTTATTCGGTTAATTGTTTCCTATTGCACCATAAGTGTCCCCCATGGCCGATAAAGGCGCGTTATAAAGTTAGATGTACTAGATGTACTCCCTAATGACTATACAATTATATAGGTCTATAATTATGTCTTTTTGAAATTCCGTTTTGTTTATGACTACAGCAGTACACGGCTTATTCAGTTCCGATACCAGGCGACCAAAACGTGCAATTAACTTTGCACTTATACCCTCTCGTTTCTCCAGAGGTGTGCTTCAAGGACAGTTCTGACGCTGTGAACAGCGAACTTTGCTTTTCCAACCGCCTGGGATGCTGGGCCGAGGACCCCAAGCTGTACCCACGGAAACCGTCGGAGCAGGACAATCACTTCTTCCTCTACACACGAAACAACGCTGACAGCGTCGAGCTCAAGTGGGATGATGCCAGCTCGTTGGGCGCTTTCGATGCCCAACGGAGGACGGTGGTGGTTGCGCATGGTTTCCGTAGCAGTCCTGACCGTAAAGGCTTCAAGGGAATCCGTGAAGCCGTTTTGCGGGAGGTGAGCTAATGTAGCAAGAAGCAAATATCGATGTCTTTACCGTGAAGGAAATAAAACCAGTTCTTCTCACATATTTGATCTTGACCTATCGGCCCCCTTTTTCAAAAATTATCTCTGCTCTCTTTTAAATGTTCCCTCCAACTCCCGTAGATTTACACAGTTTACCAAGCGAGAGGCCCCCTTTTTCAATGTAGCAGCTACGGACCAATTATGCTTTTCTCTCCATCGCGGACAGTTTTCGCAACATTCCCATGCCCGCTTGAACCCCTGTTAGTCAACACAAAGACGACCTGTAATCAGGATTTACAGCAGGGCGCTCAACTCCGGACTCTGACTCTCGACCTCCGTCTGCTGTCCGAAATACATCGTGAGTTCAACCAACCCTTAAAGATCAATCACATTGGTAATTCACAATTTCAAAATTTAGGAAATTTAAATAAAATAAATAAAGATTGCTGCTGACATCAAAAGCACGAGTTGAAGTCCTCCTTCATATCAGGCAAACTGAAAACAAAAGTCGTCGGAGTATCCAACAGAAGTCAATTTGGATGACGTCACACTACGGCTCTGCAAATTATACGACTGTTTCATAATTTGGGCGCAAATTTGAGCTCGCACTTAACTGTGAATTAAACGAGGTTGGACTGCGAGATCGACTTGGAATTTGTTTTCCATCGACAATGTTGATCAACACCGGGTCGTACGATAAAGTTCTTGTATGATAAAGGTCGATGTTGAATTTTAGGCAGATGGCGGCGATCAAATGCCGAGAATACCATCCAACTTTACCTGTTTTTCTCTGTTCTTGTGCTACAAAACCCCTATTGCAGCTATAAGGTAAAGAAATACTTGGAGAACGAGAACCCTATTAATGACATCGTCAAATCGCTCGATTTGTTTTCCGCCCTCATCTACGCAATTTTTCTTGAGCATTCTCACGATGGAACTGAATGACTATTTTTTATCAATGTGGAAAGAAGCTGCCACGTTAGTCATGCTAACAATGACCATTTCTCTGTTAAATAACCATTTTACGTCAAAGCAAGGTGCATGATTGATCTTTAACTGTGGCCTACATTGATTTAAAGGCAGCCGTTGACTCGATTGAAAGAACAGCTCTTTGGAAAGCCCTCCAAACCATACGCGCTCCTCGTCATCCCTCGCTTTCCTGACGCTGAGTATACAGGATGACACGTGCCAGTATTCCAGTCCTACTACGCGACCCAGAATATTACACAAAGCATGCGCTGAACATGAAAGCAAACTGTTGCTTAATTTGGTAATAAATCAGAACAATGCTACCTGCGTCTGCTGTCAAAGATTTCAGTACAACATTGGATGAGAAAGCAAAACTATATCCTCNGTTCCTCGGCCAGGCCGTCAGTCCTATGTGTGGTGTGCCCCACTCTCCACTGTGCTCTCGACTCTCTCAACACCTCGAAACTGGCCCCAAACCGGTCGCCCAATGCCGTATGGTACGCCGTGCTGTTCCATGCTCTTCTAGTCGGCCGAACCCGCCCCGTTTAGCACCGTCAGTCTGGTGCAACCAGAAAGCCAATCAGTCTCATTGTCTGCAACTCTATCCGGACGGGGCAGTAGAAGCACCTAGCCTGGTTAGTCCGATACCAGCCAGACGTTCTCATAGCAAACTTCAGCTATCGCTCGCTGTCCTAAGGAACCAGCTTACCGCTGGTAAAACTACTGCTGCGGTTATTTTCTTCAATTTACAACCCCATCCGGGCCGTGTTACCATTTGCATTAAGAGGCGACTACCAATACGTTTTCCGTGAAAGAAAGAGTGGGGTTCTTTCCTGACAGGCAGCTTCAAATCGATCTTTTCAATTGGCTCTTTTGTCTTCTTTCCTTTTGTCCCTACACATTCCATCAATTTCCCAAACATGGAAAAATGTATAACCATGTGTAATTTTGTTTTCGTGCGTGCAATGACAGCCTGCCTAGGGCACGGGTTGGTTGTAAGAATACACTCCAAATTACCCTTCTTCTAAACAACTTAGCAACCAACGAAGACGAATTGTTTGAGCGTCATACACCTTTGATATGTTAACAACTTTGACTGTAATTGGCCTGCCAAAGTTGGATTATAAGTTATTTCTTTTTGTAATGAACGCAAGAATTATGATAATTGCCACAACTGTAGTCATTGACGAAATTTGTTTGGGCTGCGTCCATCCCTTAAAAAGTAGGAAGTGTTAGAAACGGTGCAGATGCGGGATGCATATATGGCTCACTGTGGGTAGTTTAACACCGACTTAAGGAGGTCATTTAAACCTTACCAGTGTATACGTGAGCATATTGATGTGAAATGGACATTGTTTACTCTGTGTCGGATACATTAACCTCACGAAGCTGTTTTTCCACCCAATTGTCCGAGCCGCATGTGGATCCCGTAAAGCGTACCATTTATGATCCCCCATTAATGATGTCCAAAACTCTGTTGGAAAACACTCTAGAAATTCAAGATTCGCAGGGTAACATACATTGTGGAGAAAATGTATGCGTATTGGAGAGCGACTTACATTTGAATCCTCCGGGCTGAGAGCATAGTCGCTTAACATTTTGCATGACTGTCCCACCGGCGTTGATCTGAGAGTGGACTTTAATTTCTGTTAGGTGTACTAAAAACACTCTCATTTGCTAATTTTGAATGCATCTTCGACTATGCCAACTCCCCATTGTATTGATAATGCGTTTGTTTAACAGTCTGACGTCAATGTTATCATGGTGGACTGGAGAAAGGCCGCAGCGGGGTTACTAAAGTACCCCCAGTGCCGCGTGAATTCTAGGCTGGTCGGGCGTCAACTTGGCATCCTACTGAAGCTGTTGCATGACCACCGGAACCTAGACTATGCTCATGTACATATCGTGGGTCATAGCCTAGGAGCCCACCTTTCTGGATTAGCTGGGAAGTATTTGGGAGGTCAGGTCGGTCGTATAACTGGTGAGTATGGGCAGGAACGGAAACTGCACTGTTAAAACTGGTTTCTCAGAACCGAAGCTCCTCAGTATTGAGGCCCTTAGGGTCCTGGCAGAGATTAAAAGGTTGAGCAGCTTCTTGGAAAAATTTCATTCGTCGGAATTTTTGTTTGCTCAAAATAACACTAGGTTTCCTCTAAGTAATATTTCTTTTCTTGGAATCATTGCGTCGGCTTGAAATTATTACGTTGCCTTGAAACTCAAAATGCCGTTCGCTTTTCAGATGATTTGCTACAGGTTGATATGTTCTTTTCAATATTTTAAATCCCACGCATTGCAAGTACTTCATTTGACACAATGCTTTAATCGACGAAATCCCAAACCTCGTCACTCCTGTGGATGCTTACGATAAACAATTCCATAAAAAGAACTTGACGCGTTCTATAAGTGCCAATTTCAAATGCTTTTGCATGGCCCCCTCTTGCCAAGATCTCGAGTTCTTGCTGCGGTAAAAGGGAGGGTTCAGTCAAGTGACAGTAAGGAGACCTCAGATCGAGACTTCGTGACAATGGTGTTAAAAGTATCTATTCCCCAGAAAGTGCAAGGAAATAGGCTCAGATGAATTCAGTACATTTTGCATTACACTTTAACATATTCGTCTAATATTATGGAATGTGTATACATGTACTTCCTGAATGTTAACTCATAACTTGTCTCCAACGGCCATTATTGATTCAGGTCAAATTTGACGTTTCAAAGTGGGGTTTAGTAATTGGAACTAAGATACGTTGCTGGTATCGACAAGGTTTTGTTTGAGCTAAAGAATTAATGAACGCAGCAGTAGTGCAAACTTTACTGTCTGTCGGCAACTTTATTCATAATCTTTCAGATGCTGCTCATCCAAATGAAAAGTGCATTAGTACGGGACTGTACTATTGCATAGGAAGCCAACCATGACTTGTGGCAGTACCACATTGTGTGTCATAAAAACCATCAAAGTGTGCAGGAATTGCTATAAATATAACGATGGGGCTAGCTGCATTACGCCAAAAGCTAAACCTCACGGAATTGCAAAACGGTTTAGCTCTCCATACACACCATGTTGATTATTGTGATATATTCACTGTTTTATACTGCAGGTGAATTCAACACTGAAGCAAATTTTGACGTCAAGAAAGATTTGCAGCACAAATGCGCTCGAATTGAAGTGCGTTCGACTTTGCGAACTGGCAGCGCAAATATTGATCTGACGTCATAAATTTGCGTTTGTGTGCTTCGGCGCCTTAAGGCTCAAAGATATGAATCCTTGTTTCAGATATACACAGTCATTTCTGTGATAGCTTCTGTTTAATTTTTACTGCGTTTCTCTCCAATGCAATTTCAGTGAATAGGGAAGTTTCGAACGCTGACGCTTACCGGTACGTTTAGAGACGTCACCAGTTTGTGTGGTTTCATGACGTCATAGCAGGTCACCATCCTCTAAATGTATATAAAACGCGTAGGAAAATGTCAAAATGTCTGTGTTAAATTCTTTATGTATTCACGATGAGAATGAAAATTGAATGAATCGCTAACATATACGGGTCGGTTTTGCGGGCTTCAAAATCTTTTGAATACGAAAATATTAGTGTACAGAAAGTTGGTTTCAAGGTGGTATTCCGTTGTCAGAAATAGACTAAGTGAAACAACAGATGGCTGAACGTATGCATACGCGTATCTCTTTGCATACACGATACGCACTGAAAACGCGCACGTGGAAAGGCAACTTAATTCTCCCTATTTTACGGGGCAGTCTCGTTATAACTGCAAGTCTTATTGCTCATTAAAAAGTACGCGTTTCAGGGAATAACGTTAGGGGCTCTTGTCCAACTCTGATGCCTTGTAAACTGAATATATATAGGCCCTATATGCACATACTCCAACAAATTCGCGAGAATAATTTCGACTAGGCCTATGTACCTCTCAAATTACAAAGCGGTCTCGCTCGGCCCACAGAACAGAATGCATGTGTTGCTGTCACCGGACTTTTATTCATTGAAGGCCAGGGGTCATTTGAGCTCAGGTTAATTCAAAATTATGTCAATGTTAGCGAATCTTTGTTGGATTAAGAGTATATTCAAAATGAGTTTGTTAAAACTGGAGAATTCATCGTAGCCTGATTAACATGGACGGTGAACACAAACTGCCAAATCAGTTGGTAGAGTAAGTCTTTCAAGGAGTACATCCTAGAGGCTCATGTCTGAAATTCTGGTATACCTCTTCTTTCAACTGGAAGAGAGACAATTCAGTGTAGGAAATTGGTTAAAAGTAACCAATTATTGGTTGATATGAATCTTCTCTGGTTGTTTTACACAATACGCTTTTAGGGTGTAGGATTCGGGTTACACTTTCATTGCAACTGAATTACGTGTGCTCCCGACTAAAACCGTTTTCCCAGCCAAAGTCTAGGGAAGTACTCCTTAAAATGATCGCCTGAATACTTTGAAGTTCATTTGTTTCATTTGAAGTTCATTTGCACCACCAATTTCTTGACACAGGACTTGATCCAGCCAAGCCAGACTTCAAAGACTACACCCATATTCCCGATTGTATTCTGGATAAAACTGATGCACAGTTTGTTGATATCATCCATTCTGACAGAGGACACAGTGTCTATGGATTGCAAACGGCGGTAAGTATAGCTTTGCTAGCTTTGCAGTTTTGGTATTCATTTGCAAGGGGATTCGATATTTTCGGTTCAAGGAGGCTGGTATTTTATCCAATAGTTCAGAACATAATGAAAAGCCTGACAATAATTCATCAAAATTATAATTTTTAAACAGTCCTTTTCGAAGAAAGCACCAAAGTGAATGTTTGAAGACGGGAAATTGCCGTACTTGGAATTCTCAGTGTCGATCCCACTGAAAGGGGTACTTTTCCCTAAATTCTTGTGCTGGTCTGGACAAGATGGATAGAGAACAGATGTCTATACGGTGTAATCCTGTATGTTACCCGTTATTTCCTCCCTACAGATCGGTCATCAGGACTTCTACCCAAACTATCATAAGTTTAATCAGATAGGGTGTAATTACTTCAATACCTTGACTGGCTGCGCTCATACGCGTGCTGTCGACTTCTTCATAGCGAGTGTGGAACACCTCCGAGACCCGTCCACAGAGTGTGACTACTCGACTAAGCCTTGTGATGGGAGCAACTGTCCCAGTAGTGGCTGCCCCAAAATGGGCATCGAGGCTAGCCCTACTGGGGAAGAGCCTAAATCCTATTGTCTAAAGACAAAGTGTTACAAGTGGTGATCGAGTCGATCAAGACCACGTAAATACCCGAAATAGTTTCGTTGCCAAAATGGGGTCTTTTTACTGTCATGATTGTATCTGACAGATTTTGTCACCATAATGCTAGCGTTAGTAAAAATGCACGTTATTTGGCAAGTTATTATTCTACTGAAGAGAAATAAATGTCCCGAAATGGTAAGCCGAAATTAAGTACACGTTTTGGTATAATCGTCTTTTCAATATAATTATAATACATAAAATCCCCTAACGTTAATGTTGGCCTTTCCAGAAGTATTGCTGATCTTTTAGAGTCTTTTACTTCATAGGCAAAAAAAAATAAAGTTAGAAAAATTGACTCATTATTTCTATTACGTCTTCATTGCATGAAATTGTTATGGGCTCTTGGTTTTCAGTTGGAGTTAGGTAATTGTTAAGATTCGTGAAAATAGACATTCGTTCACCGAATTTCGAATGGGTAAAAACATTTTATGGTCAAAGGGAAATTAACATTTTGGGTGTATTGTCAATTTGGAGAATAATTTTGTGCAACAAAGTGGAGGATCAGAATTTGTTTTTTGGTATTTCGGTGGCGACTTTACGTATTCGCCATGCCTAACATGTTAAAGAATTTTAAAGATAACTTGCTATTACTGAGGGAATAAACATGTGCTTTGGAGAATGAATGTGCCTCTGGCGAGTGGTCCTTTGGAGATTGGCGCGTGTGTGACGAATAATGCGTCAGGTGGAGCAGAACGCGTTGACCCACTGTATGTAGTGGCGCATTTGGAATTCTCAAAATGCAGATTAGTGAAGACGCTCGTTCACCCAACACAATGGACTAAAAAAGGACAAAGTGTTGAAGATTAGCCAGCCGGGGAGTGGCGTAAATTTGTGCCGGGGACACATTTAAAGCAAGACATGGGACGGAGAGACCCCCCCCCGCCTTTGTGTTGGTCATTGCTTGATCGAAATCTCAGGAATTCTTTACAGACGTCAGGGGGTTGTCTTAGGTAACAGTAGTCTAGAGTGTGTATAGGGATGGGACAGGTAATTTATAAGGGGGTACCCCTCTGTCCCATATCTTGCCTGGTATACGGGAACGGGGTGACGGGACGGGGGATGGCTTAAATAAATGCCTGACCTGAGAAATTCAAAACGCGGGGGTGGGGGTTGCTAATAAGTGCTACTAAGGGGCGCAGTCCATGGTGAAGATGTAATGTTCACACTCTTTCAGCTTGCATTATTACAGCGCATTAACAGCTTCGTCATGCGTATTGAAAGTGTGGTGGTCCTGCCCCCATGATTTGAATTGGGATGGAAAGCGCTAATAGCAAAGTACGCAGAATCCCCTCCACGTTCAGTATTGGCCTGCACGACCTAGCACTGCCAATCAAGTACAATAACGAAAAAGTTCGAATCAGTGAAACTTTGAAGACAACAATAACATTCAATTGAGATCTAGCGGCATTGTACATCGTTTGATATCTTTATTTGAGCGTCACTTGTCTTCGGGTTTTCACTAAGTTCAGTGGATTTGTACATGTATAACGTTTTTGGTTTTGTTAGTCAGGTGACTGGCACCTTCTCCACGGGGAATAGCTGGTGATACGATCGGGCTCGAGGCAGGCTTTTCCCGTACATGCAAGCAGAAAAAGACGCGTATAATTATACCAGGCAAGATATATACCCAGCAAAAAATGAGACCGAGGGTAC
>NW_019091516.1:261650-292541 GCF_001949145.1 Acanthaster planci | reverse complement strand
TTCCTGCGAGACGATGACCAACACAAAGCAGGGGGGGTTCTCTCCGTCTCATACCTTGCTGCATGTGTATAGATATGGGACGGAGGGGTACCCGCCTTACCGGTCTAATCCCTATACACACTCTAGACTATTATTACCTAACACATGCCCCCCTAGAAGTTTCTAAAGAATTCCTGATCAAACACTGACCAACACAAAGGCAGGGGGGGGGTTCCTCTCCGTCCCATATCTTGCTTCAAACGCGTAGAATTGTCTGGGCAATCCTGAAAGAAAATACTATAATGGAGACCATCCTATTTTCTTCTAAATGCTGGAAATTCCAAAGGTGAGGGAAGGAGCTAAAAAAACTGACATACACATGACATCAGATTTTTGGTTCGGCGAAGGCAGATCTGAAACTAGCAATTAGCCAAGCAATGTTTTTCGCAGGCTGAAAAATATGAGGATTGCTGTGTGTAATCTTTGTTCAGTGGTGGACTTACAAAGGGAAGCGGTGCAGGTGCGTAGCGGCCGGTGACGGGGGGGGGCGGATTGCAGCATTCCCACTAATTAGTTTCAGTTGGCAAGGAGTGTGAGCAGGCCATTGAAAATATGTAGGGGTGCGACTTCGATGATCATTTTCTCTCAGGTTTTCTGACTTTGTTCATTTTTTCCTTGGGAAAATCCCAATATTTTTTTTTTGCTATTAGTTTCTAATTGAAGTGGAATTTTTAGTTGCTCTGTAAAAAGATTTTAAAATCGTAATTTTTCCGGTGCACACGAGATCGTCTTTCTTAGTATGACCCCCTTCCATAATAAGTAGTATAAACTACATGTACATTGTTAGTGTTCTTGGAGCCAACCTGTGCATTTGTAAAAACACGTACTGATGTTCAGTCTACCCCCCATGGTAAAAAAGGACGAACAAAAACAAACAAACAAACAAACAAACAAACATGGGGGCAAATGCAAAACTGAATTCGGAGGCATACACTTTGGAAGGAAAAATGAAATAGTCAGAAAAGTCGACTTCACAAATATTTGGTCTCTGTTTTTGAAGGGGAGCATAGGGCCTGTATAATGCTAATAATAATAACTCCAGCAACAATGACAACTCCGTGTATAGCAGTTTACACGTCACTTCCACATTGGCATGCAGTGTTTTTATTCATTCTTCCATTTACAAGAACGTACATGTACATAAATATATGTACATCAATACTTGAATTCTTATCCACTCGCAAATCCAGTGCACTTTTTTTTTGAGGGGGGGTTAGTAAACCTTGCATGGCGCGAGTGAGGGTAATATTGGGGGACCCTCTACACACTTTTGCAAGAAAAGAAAATCCCCCATCGCCTTTTCTCTCATTACTTTAATTAAAAAAGAAAGTCCCCTCGGGCATTCCGTCTATTTTAACAAAATTTGGACTCAAAGCTGTGGCAATGCCCTTAGCCCACATAGGTCTCATGAAGCCACCGGTGATCATCATACCGTGCCGAATACAAAGGTAATACAAAGGTTTGCTCACCATTGTTAACCACCGACATGTGGCAATCACGTTTTGTATTCGGCACTGTAAGATAGCCGCCGGTGGGTTCAATCGGTACAAGAGCATTGCAAGTCCTGTAGATTTCTTCACATGTGCATATGACGTCCATGATTATAATATGCTGACAGCAAATAAAACAGTCATTCAGAGAAGAATTCCTGACAGAGGCGAACCAACCATCCGTTGGGGGAGAGGCCTGGTTCTATGGATGCCGAGTGGAACTCGTCCCATAGGGCATGGACCCTCTTTGGTCAGTGCCAGCTGTACCATAAAGGGACATACTTAATTAGATTATCGACTAGAGTCCAAGAGACCGAGGGAACCCCCCCCATAAATAATTAATGAAATAAATAAAGCAAACAAAAATCATGACAAAAGCCAACCTCAAGTGGAGTGGGTTTGAGGGAGGGATGAAAATGAAGAAATGGAATTTTAAAGTACCTGTACACTAATTTAAGTTTGCCCGGACAATTTGTTTTCGTACAAAATAAAATGAGCATTCACAATCCCTGTTTCTAGGTAACAAATGATAGTTCTATTTCCATGAAGGTGCATTAGTCCTAAAATATCACGTATAATTTCTCTAATGTGTACTAGCTTTAGTGTACTGGCGTTCCATTTTAGCTCCAAATCGAAGTCCCATTCTGCAATCCTGTATTCATATTAATTTATCACCAAGCTTCTTCATCTATACTTGCAGCCATTAAAATAAAATTGAATGCTAGTTACTGCAAAAGTGAAACCTGGATGTGCAACATTCTTACAATCAATGCAAAACTTAATTTTTATGTTTTTCAAAGTCAAAGCACATTTTCGAAAATTGTCCGGGAAAACCTATATGTTGTCGAGTTTGGGAATAGGAGTATTTCCTTCATGTGATATCATGACAGGGCAAATGGGTTGGAGGTAGGCAATGAAGGGTCTTCATGGTGTGGATTCAGATGGTAGGTGTAAGATGGAACAGGATAACACAGGTATGGGATCTGGTGAGGAAATATCCTGGCTTTGAGCTCCAATGGTTTGTGACAAATTGGGAACAGGGTATTTTGATGGATCGATATGACGGAGCCTGTTGAAGCATATGGCCAAGCCTAAACTGTCTGGTGCCTATGTCTGACGGGTGGCATGATCTATGTATGAAAGGTCTGACAGTGTAAAACAGATTAGGGATATGAAGGATGTACGACATGAACCCAATTAACCCAGATGTTGGATATGATGGGGTGAAAATAACCCTAAAGGGGTGTCTCATTCTTTTGAACTGTCAGAACATCCCATTCAGAACACTGTGTTCTCATTCCAGAATAGACGGTCAATCCACTGGGAACACAGCATTCTCAGTGAAACGCTGCCTCAGCACTATGTACAAAGCAGACCGTTAGCACTAACATGTGAACGTTTCAATGGAATGCTACTGCCAACTTACGAGGGGCTCCCACAGAATCTGGATTTTACAATAAAATTGAATAATCCAGTTCCAAGACCTGAAGGTCTAGGCATAGAGGAAGGGAATACAGGCATGGAGGAACACAAGCTTCATTTTCTTCCTCCATGGTGCAGGGCATAGCTTAAGCTTTCCTTGGCATCGTGTATAAAGGTGCGCAGCCTGACCTGGGCCATCCTGGGCGTGGGACCTGACAGTGCAGTCCACCACTTAAGCTAAATGTACACTATCAAGTGTGCAGGGGCAAATGGCTTCAATAAACGGAATGAAATTGTCTAGTAATGGTCTTGGTATTGGCAAGACCACATACAGTGGACCTGCATTACACCAACCCCATTATAACCAACACGCTTCTGCTGACAAAATATTCAAACTATCAAAGAGTCGTCATTATCATATTTAAATATTTGTACGCTTCAGTTTTCATCAAAGTACCGCACTCCTAAAAAGTTGATCAGAAAATTCTCTTTCGAAACGTCAATGGATCTCAAAAGGCCTCTACACTGTAGCACAGATTATAAAGTAAATAAATCTTTTCATAATAGACTCTATTTTGAACTAGTAGGTTTTCTGCATTGTTCCTCGACGAATATGCTTTCATTTACATAATGCTACAACCAATTATGCATAAGATCAACATCCTTGGATCAACCAGCTAGAAATAAAATCCAATGGAAATTGTACATAAGCTATCTGAGGTGCAGCAGAGCGGAAAGTATTTAAATATTGGCAAATGTAGCGGTTCATTTTATGTTTTCGAAGTTGCTGACCAACAATGCAAGGATTCAAGTTCAGCTTTACTGCTTTTGGCAGCATAAATTGAAATCAACTTTGCAAAACTAATTATTTTCAATACTAATGCTCGAAACTGGAAACCCAACACCTGATGTCTGATAACTGACAGGAACCAATTCCAATACTGGACTTAAGGAATGAATTTTGTTCTCTTTTGGCAAGGGGCTAATAGCTGGTCTATTTTTTGTAATCTGTAAAAGCTCCTCATGTATATCTGGGCGTCCATGCAACCTCGTGAACTTCCTTTACAACCTTAGAACACAGTCTGACTATCACTGTCTACTTAATTATCTGTTAGATGGGTGTAACTTTAGGCGAGAGTTCACCACTGTGGAATGATGTCTACCTATTAACAAAATATGTGTTTTTGACGTCTGTTAAGACGTACCTCACTAATGGGCTCAAGCACTTTTTGCCCCTTTTTTTTATAGAATAATCTTTATTTCGGACCTTGTGGATGGAAGTCCGATCCATGGATTTCAGGAGTGTAAGTCAGCAGGACGATCATCACCCAGATATGAAGCAAGATCTGAAAGGGAGAAATATTTTTGACGACTGAGAAAACGAAAAACTGCTTTCACCATTTTATTTTTGTTGAAATGTTAAACACAAACTTCAGCGTACAGTGTATGTTGAATGATCATTTAAAAAAAAAAATAGTCAAGGTGAAGTCACACCGTTGACATTTCCTAGCAATGGCTCGGGAATGTTCTCTGCTTTTAAGTTTTCACTTTTATGTGTAGGCATGGTAACCAATCGTCAGTCATAAGAATCTGTGTCACTGATATTCAAAACATTCAAACCTTCTCAATTTACAAACCTTTACAATTACATCATGATATTATTGAGGCATAACAGAAAATGTCTAAATCACGACTGAAATACAAAGCTAAAAACACTCAATGCATACGTACAATGTTGAATAATCAGTCTGAATTCACGTAGGGTTCATGGAGTTTAGAAGGACATGTTGTCAGCATTTTCACGATGAGACACACTTGTGCATTTTGAAGAAAAACTGGTTTCCAAGGAAACTACACGAGAAGTTTCAAAATCTACTACTTTGCAAAGACTTTACACAGTAAGGAAACCTTCGATTGGTTCTTTGAAAAAGGTAGACTTTTGCATGAGCTCGGTAAATAGAATGAAGACAGCAGTTAATTAGCTGAAATTAATCAGCACAGATCTACGTGAAAACAAAAATCCATATTTTCATACATTTTGGCCCTTCTGTTCAATGAGCTTTTTTCTATAGGGAAAGAGCAAGCATGCCTATGGGCCCAGCTACAAAGGTAACAAATACGTGTCTCTTCGTGAAAACGGAAATTCCAGTTGTACGCCTTTCTAGACAATATGATTTGTGTGTGATTAAGGGACAGGTGTATTTGTGTCTCTTCAGGAAAACGGAAAATGACCAGGTAACTCATTCTTTGTTCCTTCATATGACTGAAATATCAAGTCACATATCAAGTGTCTGTGCTGGCCTCTGTTTTCCATACTACTGCAAAAACTTCCAACATTTCAGGCTCATGTTCTGGGGATCTCGGAGGATACCAATCTCGCATTTGTTTCATGGAAGCATATTACAGACGCACCACTCTTGCCTGTCACAAGTTCACGTACCATATAGGCGATGACAAACAACCTCGCGATCGGATAGCGTCGCAGGAACACTCCAAGCCGAATGCTGAATTTGTCGATGGTGTTGGCTGCTCGCTTGACGTTCTTAGTGACTACCGCATCCAAGGGTGTTTCACGCAAGAATGAGGGAAGTCCCCGCTGCCTTGTTCCTGGGAAGAGAAGGCAGGAGCAAGTCTCTTCAATGATACTGAGAAACACACTTAGATGCAATTTAGGAGCTCTGCTGGATGTCAATGAAGGCCATATTTCTAGGACAGAGCCAAATTATTGCAAACAATTGTCTGTCAGATTTCTTTGAATGAAGTATACTTTACGGAGACTCAAGACACAAATACATGCATTTGGTGGTTTCTGTGTTTGTTGCAATAAATTTGCTTTCCTTCAGAGCTAAGAGATTATTCTAACTTACTGTAAAAGGGACAGAATTAACTTTGTGAAATAAAAACAAAATAACAAGAAAGGTTAATGCTATTCAAAAGAAGGCTTACATCTATTTCATACCCTTTTCATCACAGTATCTCACTTTACCACCAAAGACTCATTTTTGCAGAGCAATTTACTAATCAGCATAATTGTCTGTTAGGTTACCATAGTAATTTGGTACTTCAACTGAGATTAAACTATCCCCTCCCCCCAATAGCAACATAGTATAGCACACATAGGGATGTAATATCATGCCTATAGAGGGATCCCAATACGACGCTTTTAGCGTCGATCTGCGCACTTCCGCATTTGAAAACGAGGCTGTATGTGTCAGCTTCAATACTTAATACGATCAGACAATGGAAAGTAAGTAGTTAAGACACAAAATACATAAAGGTATGTTAAATTTAGCCTTTTCAGGCTACAAATTTTTGTTGAGTCTTTCAGAATGACTCGACGCGTGAAATCAAAAGAAAAAACAATGGCAATTTACCGCGAACTAACGTACCTGCGATGGCCGTGTATCTTATGCAGTGGGCGTGGCTTCAGCTGAAGTGGCACCACACTTATGAACCAAATACTGCATGTACTGTGTCAACTCCGCGGGCGAGGGCAACGAAATTCAACACAGAGAGCCTCGGTTTCGATGCAGATATGCGCAGACGGCGCGAATGTGAAATCCATCTATATCCCCTCTAAAACTTGCCTACAGCTGCTGGTAACAAACAAGCCTTAAATAAAAAAAAAAAAGCTAGTGGCTGCATCCAATCCATAGGCATGTGTGATACAGGAAGCCCTAGCCAGGACTTGGCACTGCATTCTCTGTGCCTACCTTCCTCGTCATCCGTGCTCCTCAGCGTAACGGTGTGACTCTCGCTTCTGGTAGCACTGACTTGAGCTTCTTTCCATTGCCTCTGTATAAACGCAACACCGCACACCGATGCAATAAGAACTGTTACTCTAGGGGCAAGCCTAGTGCTGCAAGTAAGCCCCCAGGGACGGTTTGAATTTTCTTCAGATACGGTTAAGACATTTATTGCTGAACAACAAGTTGGTTTGGATTCAGACGTGTATGTACAACGACCAGTCAAGTCAGTTTGGTTTACATGTACTTTGGTTCAGAGGTGCCATGTTGGGGCTATTTTTAGTTCAGTTCAACCCAGCTACCCTTTTAACCGTCAGTGCTTTCAAAAAATATTCTGCAAAGAAATACAGGTCAAAGTAATAACTGGTTTGTTTCTGCTCTTTTAGTCAAATGTGCACATCTAGAATAGAAAAATCCAACAAAAATGAACTAACCTATTAGTCACGAGCATTTTGAGAAGACAAAGATTTATTCACAGGCACAGGCATTACATCATTGTATAACGTTACATAACACATGTAGGTCACCGGGCAAGAGTTGTTCCATCTTTTGCTACTGAAGCACACGTGTATAGAGCTATCATCACCATAATCTACAAAGCACCATCAGCAATTTCCTCAGACTTCATTTGAACGATCTGAAAGACAGCCTCGGCAGTGACAGCAGAGGCCCGTACCTCGGCCCTCTCCAGCTGCATGACCAGTGAGTTCTTCTCGGTGCTCAGTGCTTCCAGCATGGTCTGCTTCTGTATCAGGCTCTCTGTCAAGGCATGTAGCCGGGATTCCAGCTCCGACTGAGATGTACTGCTGACACTCCTGGTCATCAGCTACCAAAAAAAAAAGAAAAAAAAGAGGATGGAGGTCAAATACTTCAACCTGTCCCATCCAAGGTTTTAAGCTTTCCTCCGCTGATACTGATGCTGCCAAGCAACACCCTGCAGCTTCAATTTGTCGCTTGACCAGCCACCAAATATTTCAACTTTTGAAAGTGTTCAATTTACACCCTCAATAAATCATTTTGATGAGGAAAAAAACTGGGGGGAAGGAATGCAAGACACGGTATCCACATTCATCATTTCCTAATGATTACTAGGTATACATTGAAGGGCGACAGTTCCAGACTTGCATTTCATCCACGCAAAGCATTAGCTGGAGTTAGCAAAGATCCTAAACTAATAGAATCCAATAATTTTACTCATAGTTTGAAAAAACAAACCGCTGCTGAAGAATTCACAACTGAGGAAGAACAGACGTTTCACCACAGCAGTCCCTTCAAAGGCAAATGCGGAGGATAGACACCTGCCACATCACTATGAACAGCAATCTTTGTGGCGCTATTTGACTAACACCTGGGGCTCTTCTCTCATTTCTGTCGACATTTTGAATGTCCCGTCTCGAGCAGGGTCGCACCTGATTTCTCAGCTTCTGGATCTCATCCTCCCTGTCCTGCAGCCTGGCCTGCAGGCTCATCTTGGTCTTGTAGCTCTCTCCTTCCATGTATCTCAGCTCCTCCCCTTTCTGTCGCAGGTCTGTCTCCGCCTCCCGCAGCTGCTGCTGCCCGGTGGTCAGCTGGTCCTCTAAATCGCGAATCTGGTCTTGGGCGGTGTCCGATTCTGACTGCTGCAAGGCTTCCAACTCCTGCAAGATATGACAAGAATGACTGTAGCCACCAGTTTGTGGAGACTGGCAAGTGGGTCATTCTATAAATACGAGGGTCCAAATGTTCCCATCCCTGTGTATGATTTTGTATGTTTAGAACACATTCTCCAATGTCCGAATGATTATGTCAAACAGATTACCTGCCCAACAAATAAAAGTAGTACGAAGTCAATTCAAATGATATCCCATGTCAAATTACATAGGGACAGAAAAATGTCACACGTCGGACCCCAAATATATAGAATGACTGAAGCAGCAAATTAAAATATGCCTTTAACTTTGAGTGGGGCCAGAACGGTAATTGAAGTGACTGTGTAATGCCCAAAAAAGCCGCAAAAGACTAATATGTACTTTCAGAGCACAAAATGCAAACTCCTACCGAACACAACACAGTCAGTGTAAAGGTGGAACAATGTTGACAAAATTTGGCCATTTCTTTTCAACGAATCACATCCTCAATAGGGTGCATTAGCAACTTAATGCTACCTGTTCACAACCTCTGAAACAACATCCACCATGACGGCCGCCATCCCTCCCATCAGTTGATTTCCATTACCTGTAACTCGCTCCTGAGCTGCTGCAACCTCCCGTTGGCCATCTGCAGCTCCTCCCTCAAGCTGTCCCTCTCGTTCCTGATCTCCTCCAGCTCCAACCCTGACGTGGCAGAGCCGTCGCTGGGGCCCGCGCCGTCCTTGAGGCTGGCAATCAGCTTGTCCTTGGACTGGAGGTTATACAGAAATGTCTCGGTTGATAAGCATGAGCATATTACTATTATTTCTCTGCAGGCTGCCAACTAGTGCCAGCGCCAACTGCATGTGTATACTGGGAGGTTGGTTGCCAACCAGTAGCATTCAAACACGGTGGTTGTACCACTGCATGTACCGGTATGTGTTACTGAGGCTGCATCCCAATCTGTTCTCTGGAGCTAGGTCTAGGTCTTCCCTCCACTGGAAATGTGCAGAGATGCGTAGACAACAGACCTAGCTGTAGCTCTGGAAGCCCGTTTCGGACGCGGCCTGAATCTCGAGTAAAGTTGGTGATGATGCCAAATTTACCCTCTTAAAAACAAAATTGTTATTTCACAACAAACTTTGGTATTTATTCAAGCATTAAACAAGAGGGCATTATATAAATCAGTTCAATAAAAACTGGTAAATGTTACAATGAATTTTCCACTTTCAATGGGCCAGTTCTATATTCCAACAGCACATGGCAAAATGAAGTGCATTTGAATGAAGAGGTCATGTCATTTGGAGGTGCGCATGAGATCTGCCCTAACAGCACAGCCCTATGCAGACTCGCACGTACATCATTCCTGAATAACCTCGCTTTTTTGAAATACTCAACTGACTCATACTGTAACAGAGACTTCCCCAGGTTGCCTGATGATCGAAGGTTGTGATACACAGTCATTCCCAATCCAAGGACGCATTCCTACCTGGAGTATTCGGGTAGCCTTCTGCTTGTAATCGCCAAGCTCTTCCTTAGCCGACTCCAGCTGGGTCTTGGCTATCTTGAGCTGCTGGACCAGCTGATGTGAGTTGCCTGTCAGAGTAAGGGGGGGGCTAAGGAATTCAAAGTCCTAAGATGTTAGAGAAGAAAAAGATATGTGTCCCTCTGCATTTCCTGAAGGTTACAGAAATCACAATACTTGAATTTATACTCGTAATAGACTCTTCACAACCCAACAGAGTTCTCTTACAGAAAGACCAATATCGTCCCAAGGTGTTCAAGTTGCCCTCAGATATTTCAGTTAAAATGACAATTATAGTGACAATTCGGGGTGCAACGGGGTGCCCACTGATGCATGCTACGGACCAAAACCATCAGGTTTACTTGGCCATCATTTCTTAATCACATGCTCTTTAGAAGAGACTGGACGAGCAGTACTGGAACATCTTGCTGCGTAAACTTTCAAATGTATAACGGTGAGCCAGTATGCCTTTGGACCAAGGTGATCTTTTCTGTATCCATCCCACTGTGGTTGCCGCAAGGGGATTTGATCATTTTGAGTAGTCCGCTGAAGACAGCGTGAACGGTCAACACTGTCAACTCCCTGAATGGCAAATACGTTAAGGATACTCTTTTCTTCATGGTACTTCTTCTGAGATGACGTCAGTGCTTCGGCCAGGTTCTGCTGCTCTGTTTCAAGTTTCCCTTGCCTCTCCATGAACTCAACCTGAGAGAAATCAAGACAATAAGCCAGATTCCAAAGGGAGCTTGAGAGTCCACAAACAAAACGTTACATAATATCTAGCCAATAGGCATACATGGCTTGATTATGAAAATGCACTGATTAATATTTGAATACATGCATATTCATCTGTAAGCCATGGTTCCTAGTTGGTCAGTTTATTCGGTGGCTGCACTCGGCTCACCTGTGCTGTTTTATAAGCGTCCTGCTCTCTCTTCAATAAAGACTCTGTCTCTGTGAGTCTGTCCTTGACAGAGTCCAATGCATTACTGTGGACACCACTTGCATCACTGTGGTCACGAAGGATTCTGTGAGTGAAATGTAAGGCATAAGCAGTGAAAAAGTGGTTGAGATGACAGCTACAACACTGAAAAGGTGGGGAAACAGAGAGACGGAAAAATGATAATAACATCAATACAACAATCTTTAATAGGTTAGAATACGAGGCAGTTTCCCTAAAACCCAGTCATGTTTTGGCATTTACAAATCTCTGACCTGTGTATTGCAAATATTAATCTGAAAAATTATTGAGAAGAGATGAACAAGATTGAAGAATGGGTTACGAGGAAAACAAAACAAGAAACAGATTGATAAAACGAGAACATTTATCAAACTGTACGGATGGAAAGAAGATGAACATGAAAAGATGGGATTTTAAGAGGAAAACAGAAAGCATGGAATATTTCCCTTAGTGTTACATATGACAAGGTTACCAATGCCAAACTGATACCAAGTCGGTCACAGGTTGAATCACAAACCAGTTTTGCCAGGCAATCACGAGTACTGAAGTAACAGAAGATGACAAAGAACTGTCTTTGTTGGCGCAACCCTTATGTTTTTTCGGCAAGAAAAAGCAAATTTAAACAAATTTTAAACACCAAAAAGTTTTAAAATAAATCCTGATGTCTTTTCTGTCTTCATAAAATACCTTTCAAAAACCCCTTCTTATATTAAAATGCTTGTTTTTATATGTTTTTCTACTTACATTTGCAATTTTTGAAAAGAGACTTCAATTATTTTCATGAGTTCTGCTCGTGTTTTGCTGTCGCAGTGGTGAAAACATGCTCAAAGCTCAATGCTGCCCTGGTTGCTGCTGCACCGCGCCCATGCAAAAGAAAGCATGATGGAAATGTGCCAACTGGTCTATATGTCCCGGTCGATTACACTACATTGGCTGTATGCACATGCAACCCTACAGCTGCAGGTCCCAAAAAATAGATGTTGCAAGACGATACCTGCAAGTTGATTCACAGCTCTTGGTCTCTTGTCTATGTACGTATTTTCTGTGTTCACAAATTTAATGTGAGGATGTTTTACTGTTACTTGAAGCAAGCGTGTTTCCACAAAATTTTCTGCTGCAGCAAGAGGTTTATCGCCCGTCCGTCTGGATGCATCATGCTTGCTTACCACGCGATACATGGACTTTGTTGGCCAGTCTGCCGTAGTGATTATCTGACTAGCATTTTGACTGATGATAAACGTGCGCTGATGCGGTGAGTACCAAAAAAAAACACAACCACTTTTGTTGCACTTGGAGCAGATTACATCAGCACAAAAAATCGACCCCCCCCAAAAAAAAATTTTTCCAGCATACAGCCCTATTTTTGAGAGGCATGCAATCGGAAGCAGAACTTTTTTTGGCCTGACCTGTCTCTCTCTGATGTTAGCTCTTCCAGCCGCTGGGCCTTGGCCTTCAGCTCTCCGTCTGCCTCCTGTAGACGGACCCTCAAGACAGCCAGCTGGGAGTTCTTGGCACCCAGCTCCTCCACCAGGTCTTCCTCCCGGGCCTGCAGCTGGCAAATGATGCCGTCAGTGCTGGAAATCTGGTTTTGATGCCGCTGCATCTCTGACTTCACCCGTTGGAGCTCTGAGAGGAGATTAAGAGAAGATAATTGGTAATGGTCCACAATGCCATCCTTTCTCTATTCTAAATGATTGAAGTTTTACTTGTTAAATCCAGCACATTTTAACATTGGTCACTAACTTCACATCTCTTGGGCCTGAAGGAAAAGAATAAAAGGCCTTTAACCCCTTTTACTACAATGATCCTGAACTTTGGCTTTTGGGCCAGTATCCAACAACAGATGCCTCCGTTCTTTGGAAAATTCTCATTTTTATTATCCAAGTTGTATTTTCTTTCTAGGTGGTCTGGTTGTTCAATGAATAATTTACTTTTTAAATCGTAAGATTTCTGACGCTTTTCATTTGAATCTGCTGGAAACAAGCTTCCATGGTGCAATTTTTTAAATTTAAAACAAAAGAAAATTTCCCCTTCCTTTTTATGAATTTTGGATTCAAATATTCAAATTTGAAAAATATTGTTCGAATATTCGACAATCGATCGAATATTCGGTTATTCAGATATTCAGCACAGCCCTTCAGTACCCCATAACACAGATCAACTACTGGTACACGTGCTTGGAATATGGTGAAGTCTTTCTGTTTTCTCTTCATGGTGACCCCAATTATTCAACTGCGCTATAAATAAGCGCAAACCCTCTTCGGCCTTCATGAATACTAGGACACAAGTTACGTGTACCAGGATATGCTGGATTTGAGTCGGGACAGGAATGCCTTGGACCCAAATACCAAGAAAGTCAGTCGAAAAAATAAGCCACAACCTACCTTCCTGTGCTTTGCGTGCCCTGCTCAGGGCAGATGCCATCTCCTGGTTCAGTGACGCCACCTCATTTCTGAGAAGCTTGTTCTCCAGTTCCAAGGAGGAAAGCTGGTGGGACCGCTCGTCCCCCATGCCCTGATCCTCTTGATGGGGGGCAGAGGGATACAACATTTCCTCTGGTCCATCAGAGCGGTCACTGTCAGAGATGTTGTTGACCAATGGTGGTACAGCACTGTCACGACTGTCTGGTTGGTCATCGCCAGCAGGCAAAAGCACTACAGCCAAGATATTTGTGTACGATTTTGAATATAAAACATTCTGCTGGTGAAAAAATCTTTTTTTATTTGGGAGAAATTGTTGAATTTGATTGCACTGGAACTTACGTGTACACGTACATGTAACTTGTTTTTCTTAATATTCAATATCACACAAGGCCAATATATGGATTGGATTTCATATACTGTACATGTACCATACATGTACCTGAAAATATTTAATAATCAAATAGACCAAATGATATGTACTGTGCATGTAAGCTGTATTTCAACACACACGTACACTTTGAACATTCAAGGGTAATCTGGCCTCAAGTTGGATGAGGTTGGGGAAAAACCTGATAATCTGTATCAAAGGTACTTTGAAGACAGAGTAATGAAAACTAAAAACAGAAAATTCTGGCCCACTGTTGAAAGTTTAATCGGAACTTCCCCCATACCAGGAAATAAAAGCAGCAATCAATCATTTTACCTGAAATGTACAATTAAAATACAACGTATCATGTGCATGTACATTGTATCTATGCTTTAAAACTGACCACTATAAATGCATGACAAATGTGCACATACATGAATGTACATGTACTTTGGGGGCTTTTTGGAGGAGGGGGGCAACAGTATGTTGTCAAATGCATATATGTACAGTGTAGATGTGCACTGTACAGTGTAGATGTACACTGTACAGTGTAGATGTACACTGTACATGTACAATGAAATAGCAAGATGTTACATTGTAGCTCACTTCACTGTTTTTTCACAGCTGAATTACCATTTAGAAAAAAAAAGTATTGAATAAACAAAAAAGTGTCCTACCTGGATTGTCTGTGGTTGATATTGGAGCACAGTCCACTGCTACCCCGTCAACTCGTGCACTTTTTGACGACACGGTTGAGGAGGTACTGGATTGTCTTGAATGGCGTCCATTGACTGCGTTTCCTCCCCCACTGTTCACAACAGCGTTCTTCTTGTCTCTGCGCCGCTCGCCGGCAAGTGGCGATGATCTCCCGGTCGTGCCTGTTGATGGCTTGTTCAAGAATTCAAAGAGTTTCTCATCGTCTTGGTCAGCGCGGAGTTTGGAGCTGCGGCTCTTTGGTTGGGCGGAGGGGGAGGCTAGGGTGCTGTCGCTGGGCGTCCGGCGGATGTTGGCTGTGTTGGCCAACTCGGTGGGAGTCAGGTTGTGGGCACTGGCAGATGTTGTCATCTGACTTGATGAGACCGGTGTGTGACTGTTTTGTCTTCCATTACCAACGGCAAACTCAGTCTGATGGAGAGCTGTGCCCCCGTTGGCATAGCTCTTTGTGTCTGACGCGGGACTTGAGGTGAGCACTTGGCTTGCTGACTGGTCCAAAGAGTTTAAGAGGTTTTCGGCTTTACTGAACATCCAGGCCATGGCGCACGGTTCAGGAATCCTTCATTTGTTGTAAGTCAACTCAAATTAGAAGTTCAAGCTAGATACAAGACTCCCACATCCTTGGGCGATTCCAACCGATGTGATCACACAATCTGATTCACCTACATGTGTGTGGATTACTCAAATTAAATACAATTTAAAGTACCTTCATGCTTAATACATGTACATGTGATGGTATGTAACAACCTCCATGATTAATCTGGTCCATCCTGGCCTATGCTGTACATGTGCATGTATGTACATGTACAAGTGGCTGCATACATGTAGTGCATGAATTTTTGTAACGGACAAACTTTGCACTACAAAGCAGTGGGAGCACTACGACAGCACCTACTCTGGTCGATGCAAACGCAAGTCATGACCCTGTCTAAATTAGAAGGAACTCTACCATGTCTGCGACAGCACCTGTCATGCCTGTTTTAGCCTGTGTTTTGTATGAGAAATCATGCTTCAGTGGCTGTGTAACATACAATGCTCAAATCATAAGTTACCAAAAAAAAAAAGAAAGACACAATGTTCCTGCATTAGTTTGACAACGCTCCCCCCACTGCGCTAAAGCAGTCAATTCTGCTGTAACATACACGTAAATCAGCAGTTGGTGGGATCAAATGCAAGTCAAAATGTGTCCATTGCAAAAACTCATGTACATGTACATGTACTACACAGCCTTATAAATGGTGATTGTGTACAGGTGTAGCACCTTATAAATGGTGGCAATAAATTTCTCTCTAAAAATGTAGGGAAAGGTACATGTACATGTGCCATGTGTACACTGTAAGTTCCTCTGAACAGCAAACCTGCAGATACATGTACATGTAGTCTGACACCTGAGCATTGTGTACTGAGCATTCTGGCGAAATTTCAGCTCATAAAACTTAGTGGATTTCACTGCTGTCAGAAGGTGAAAAAAGTCGTGTGTCGCACTGCGGAGGTGGGGGGTGTTTTACATGTACCTGTCACAGCCACACAGCTACACGTATACTGTACATGTAACGCTAGTGCAGTGCGTGTCATGCGTTCTCAAGGCATGGTCACTATCAGTCCATCCTTGGAGGTTGGTTCCTAACTCCATGGTCTATCACAACCAGGCCACTTGTGTGATAAAAACATGATTCCACCCGTCTCCAAAAATGGTCAAACCTGCATGCGGAGCTGGCTAGTGTGCAGGGGATTGTTTACTTGGGGACATTTTGACATTTTAATCTTGTCAAACTGGTAAGTCCCCCCCAAAACAAAGGCAACACTCTCTTTATTGTGCTGACCCTCTTCTTTGGAAATTTCAAAATGTTAAATTGTGAGAAATGTTGCTTTCTTACTGATATACTTGCCATGCAAATTTGAATCCACCATGCGTCATGTGTTAAATAAACTCAGTTCCCCTCATAATTTCCCTCAAAACTTGAAACCCTGCCTATTATGACATTAACCCTATACTATAGTTATCGAGCATGATGTCACACTCACAGTCAGTGATAAGGTGATAAGGTGAATTCAAAAGTTAAAAATAAATTAAATTTAATGCAGCTTTCTCTTCTATCATAGGAACAGGATACCCAAATTTACTGTCATCGGCTGGAAAACAGGAGATCGGTGAGTACGTAGGCCTATGGTTTCAAGAGTTACTTACACGTACATGTAGGCCTACATGTAAGTTAGGGAGTGCAGCACTTTTCAGGATTTTTTATTTGACCCCTACAAATTTAGTACCATTGGAAAGAGAATTTTAAAAGAAATTCAATAGTATAAAATTTAGCTCAATAGCTGCAAGTATAGTGAAGTTATGAATTTCTTTGTTATTAAAACTAGGTGTAATCATACAGTCTGTCACATTTTGGGGGTGGACATAAGTTTTATTTTTATCAATGTATTTGAACCACATGGGGTCTTGTCCCTCATCGGTCCCACTTCCAGACATGCCAGAGTTGGACAAAGATCTGCAGTTAAGTCACAGAGGAAGTGTAAAGTAAACGATATCTTTTATTATGGAGAACTTTATCAATGAAAAACACAGGATATGTGTACATGTATATAGTAACAGGACAATTGAGTTGTGCTTGAAATTTTTAGTGATGTGTAAAAGATCACTGAAGCATACATCAATAACTAGCTATAAAAATAGGGGACCAAATCTGTCAGTGTCATTTTAAGTCTGCTCTTGTTTGACAGGGTCTTTTGATAACATTTCATTGAAACAACATGTATGGTTTATGCGCTTGTTATTTGCATCTTGCTACCCGTGCACCATGCATCAATCTGATGTATACATGATGCATACACCATGTGCACATTTGTGCGACAGCACCCCAATACAAAAGGGCTGTTCGGCACCAGTTCGACATCGATTTTTGACAAAAGACAACTTCCTTTTCTTCCTGAAATTCCAAGCTTCCAAATAAACACCGTTTCATATATGTTTCATCAACTCCTCATACATGCTTTTTTTGGATTTTCAACAGAAAAATGCACATTTTTTTGTTATCTTTTTGTAGTCTTCACAAACCAAAACAAGGCTTGACGGTACTTTGGTCAAATGCCTTGAGTCATACATCAAATGAAAGAGTATTTTAAGTTCTACTAGATGATGACATCATTGTTCCAAACCCGGTTGAGTTTCACGAGATATTAGGCTTAGATGAGACTATGTCACATGACAACAAACAAAGATGGTCGCACACAGCTGTTGATGAAGTGTAGGTGGCTCCGATCTTAATTTCATCATACTTTACACCCAAAACATGGCGTTCATGTAAACAGAAATAATAAATGGTACTAACCCAAATTTCAGTTCTTTTACAACACAACTGCTTTTTAAAATTAAGAATTTGATGCACAAAAAGGGCAGAAATCATTGATTGAAAACAAACACTCTCACTCGTTTTCAGATATATTAATTTAGAGGTGCCGTTTTGCTGGACTCCTTACCTAAGTAAGGACACATAGGCCTACGTGTACACTGTACTTCACGGGAAACAGGAAACTGTTCCAACAGGAAAATTTGATTGAGAAAGTAGAATGTGCGTCACCACTAATTTACCTCAGAGGATGGATTTGAAAACAGATAGTGTTATGACCCCGTGTAAACAAAACGGGCAAGACACATCCCAGAACTAATGGCACACGGACCTAACGGAAGCGCCTTTTCCTTTTGGAATGTTTGGTTCGTCAGTTTGTAATTCAAGAATTAGGTTATTCCACGTATTATTACGCAAGCAAGAACTTACCAAGGCGTAATTTCCAACAGACATGACAGAAAATCTTCGAATAAAATTAAGCCACCATTTTTACTCAACAACCACAGAATTAAAAAAAATTCCAGTGATGATTACTGGAGCATGCGGAATGGGTCCATTTTGAAACAAATCTGATTACCTGTGGCTGTAACTAACTGTTAGAAGTAAAATAAAAATTTACAGCCGAACGTAAACACTGTGGTCGGACTCGGAGTACGTGGAAGTGACCTTTTTTAATCTCTATCAAAGAGTTGTAGATTTGTTTGTTTAATTTAATATCTTGTGCAAACTAAAAAAATCAATATATCTAGAAATTATAATAAAAATATAATCTAAGATGTCATGTAAATAAATTTATTTACAATCTTATTTAAAATGATCCAAAAGAAATCTTGTAGTAAACCATCTTTCAGTTTGATAGACGTGATACATGTCTGAATATTGTTTTGGAGCGGCATGAGTACTAGGGGGACCTAATCGCTTGGGGGCGCTATACACAGGTGGAGCATGCTGCATGCTGCGGAGATTCAATACCACCGCAATAGTACTTCTCATTAGCTTTAAAGCAACACCGAAAATGAAAATTGTTGCTCTTATTAGGTGAGGCTTTTTAAGTTTTGGAATTGTATAGGCAGTCGGTATTTAAGGACATATTTACTTAATTGTTTCACTCATTTTGTAAACAAATTCCTCACAGCCGTGACAGCTTTTCTATCCAAAATTAACTTAGGCTACTCTACCATGTCTACATAGGCCTACATGACATACATGTATGACGTAGCCTAGGTACCGGTACATGTCATGACAACTTGTACTTGTAGGCCTACTTCCAGAACAAACATGACAAACCCTTTCAGATAGCTACATGTATGTACAACTACATGTACTACCAGGACTAACTCCCACATGTTGGCTGTTTTGATTCTGCCAACTTACTCTTCCATCACAGCTATTTGTGCAATCAAATTTCATACATGCCCAAGTTCGTGGGAAAGTTAGATGACAGATGGGGAGGTTTATTCATACTTATAGGTGCATGCTCATTGAAATGGTGAATTTTTTTAGCATTTTGCCCATCCAAACTAGGCCTACAGAAAATCAGCAGCAGTCTTAATAATTAGTACACGAACACGTAAACTGTCAACTGTATGATAGCTTGAGCAATCGCAACACAGCTCCTATCTTTTCCTTTTGTTTCCCAAATGAAAGTTGAGCTGTGATTGGTCATTGGAATGGAAGCAAATTGGACCAATCGCAGTGCAGCTTTCAAAGGGAAGGCCAGCATTTCATTCAGTGAAATAAGGCACAAATAAGAACAATTTGAAGCTTTTCAATCGAAATCCACTCTCATCCATAAGGTACTTTGCTCTGCATTATACACGTGTACAAAAAAATCCCCAAACATCTCTAACATCCCTGCTTTAAATCAATATTTCTTTGCTTTGTAGAGTCCCATGGAATCCAAACTTATGTACATGAACACGTACATGTACATGTACACGTACATGTATATCAAAATCTTTCTAATGACATCCTCTCCAAGATCGCTTCAAAAAGCAAACACAAAAGAAATTGTTGAAAAATTTATGAGACTGGCCCAACGTGTCATCTGGGGCTAGCTCTAGGAGAGGTGTCTTAAAAGTAGGGGTTGTCTATGGCCTTAACCATATCAGAGTAATTTCAGAATATGCCACCACTTGAGAATACACCCCTGAAACCACTGGTCATGCAGTTAATTTGCTGATAAACATGATAAAACAAAATTGAGTCCAAACCAATACAAAATGAATTGGGATCTTTCTCATAACCATGTATTATTCCTTCATGTTAGTATATTGATACATGCTTATGAAATAAATGGGGATCATTGAAAAAAATCTAAGTCCAAACCAACAAGTTGGTCATAAGAGTTGGTGTTAGTGTTGGCTGCTATGACATACATGTTCATGTACATTGTACAGTGCCTGTATAGCTTGGCTGCATATATGAAGTGGAAAGCCCCATGCCATCATGGTAGTCGGAAAAGGAGGCCACTTAGAACGTTATGCGTCATATGCATATCCTAAATATTTATACTTTGTTCTATGAATATGGGCGTTTCACAATAGGGGGCCTCCAAGAGTTTGCAATGCGTTGACCAATCACAGTGCGCGAAATCCATTTACCCAATGTGCATTTGGAAAGGGTTGACAGATTTCGCGCATTGTGATTGGTCAACGCGTTTCAAACTCTTGGAGGCGCACTATTGCAAATCGCCCGTGTTCTTCTGCGGTTCGATTTTCATGTCATGTCTCTTCAACGTGAATGTGATATTTTGTAATAAAGTATAAAATGCACGTCGTTCTACGCGACCTCTTTCTCCAACTTCAGTAATTGCCAACATGTACCCCCAGAACTGTGGGGTTTGTCATCTGCTGCATTCCCACAAAAGATGGGAGCGCTGGAGATGACGAATCCCAAAGTTATGTGGGTAGTCATCATGGCTATGCTTGTTTTAGAACAACTACATGTACATGTAACATGAAGCATCGCAAAATCAATGGGCATCATTGAATCAATTCTAACAGTCCAAACCTACCAGGTCATGGCTTTGATATGGCTGTGATTGGTCAATCATCCCACCATCAGCCAATCATGGTTTTCTTTGTAACTCTTCATGCCCTTGGTTGTGGAAATTGAAGTCTATGTGATTTCCTACTTGATCAACAAATGTAGTGTGATCAGCCAACAATGTAGTATGCTGTACCAGTTCATTAACCAATATGTTTATCAGATTAACTAATCTCAACTAACAAAATTAAATTTGGCTTTAGAGCATCACATGGCGTACAAATTATGTAAAGTTTCAAAGGCCTGCTCACTTTGCATGTACATGTATGCATGCCAGGATAAATGAACCAATTAATTGTTGAGTTTTTCATTCACAGCGGTGGCAAAGACAGTTGCTACAACATGATGCAGTGTGTGGCAGAAGGTCACAGCCTTGTTGCCCTGGCCAACCTCAGACCAAAACAGGAAGGTTAAAACCAGGTTTCCAATTTTCTTCTCTTTTGTGGGGGGTGGGGGAAAATACATGTATGCTTTGCCAATAATGGCCTTTTATTGTGCTTGTGGTAGAAGTGAATAGGTGTACATTGTATATGTTCAGTATATGTACTTGGCCTACATATATTGTGTAATGTGAACATTAAAAAAGTTGGCAAGAAAACAATCAGCCTTCCCCTCAAGAGAAATTCAACAAATTAACAATTATACCAGCGCTCAACCGAAGTCTGGCATTCTACTCGTGAGGACGACCAGAGCACACTAGTCTAAACACTGAGTACACACTCAACAGTTCTTATCAGAACCTTACTTCTTTCCAAAGAGATCTATCCACATGGTGTTACCGCAAGCCTTCTCTTCCCTCTCTTCTAAAGCCTTTGTAAACCACTACTATTTCTCTTGGACTCCCCTGCTGAAAATGTTTGTACAGTTGCACTTCACAGTGGAAGCCCTAGATACATTTTTTGCTGGTTTGAGCATGTTCAGTGCCTGTTAGGTGGCTCATGGCTACTCTGAAATGGCTAAGCTCTCAAGCACATCTTGCTGTTCTTATATGACCTACGACCTGTTTCATTCCGAGCTTGCAATTTAGTGTTTCACTCACTGGTTGATGTCAACTAGTCTTAGTTCCAAGACGTTATTTTCTGTAGCTGTGTTCGTGTATTAATGAATGCTTCAACACAGTAAATTTTGCCAGTCAACAGAGTGCGCTATGTGACCGGCGAGGGGCTACATATTCTTAGCACCTGTACAATAATCTTGCACTATCGGACGTTACATAGCGCCCTCTGTTCACTGGCAAAATTTAGTGCGCAAAAGCGTTCATTAATACACGAACACAGGAAGTAACGTCTTGGAACTAAGACTAGTTGATATCAAGCATGTTCTCCCTCAGATGAGGTGGACAGCTACATGTACCAGACAGTTGGCCATCATGCCATCCAGCTATATGCCCAAGCCATGGGCCTACCACTCTACCAAGATGTCATTGAGGGTTTGTGTCGGGAACCGGGCGGGGACTACTCAGCAACAGAGGGTGACGAAGTAGAGGATTTGTACAGACTCTTGAAGTTAGTTAAGGTACATGAAAAATCATTGGATTATTTTGTTCACACCGGGGATTGTCCTTGAACATTCTGTTGGAGATGGCAACTTGGAGAACGTGGTTGGTGTATGCACATGTATGTGTAGATCCATACCCTTGAAAAACCCTGATGCGCTTGGTTGCAACAGCTCATTTCCCAATGTGGAAAATTGATCTTGGAAAGTCAGGTGGTCGCAGTGGTACTTTCCTTGCCTTCTACCTCTGCAGCCTGGGTTCAAATCCTCCCCAGGCCAACGTACGGATTTGGTTTTCAGTCCTTACCTGATTCTGTTGACTTTCCCCAGAGTTTTTCTGGAATTTCTTTAATTCTAAACAGTTCATTTGTAGCTGAGAGGTCTAACTTGATTTTTAGATAAATGATATTCCAAGTATCCAGGTTTAAATGCAACCTTCAACATGTGCCCTATTCTTTCTGACGTATATTTTGTGTTTTGGTACTTTTACTTTCTGCTGTCTGAGAGCAAAATTTTATGCGCATGGCGAGTTTGATTTTTGAAGCCATGTCATCGGTATTACAAAAATATCTTAACCTCTATCCCAGACTTTTAATTTTCCCATTGGAATTTGTGTGGAAAGAAACTTTTGTTTTCTCAGTTGGTTGTCACACCCGTTGTGCCTTCCAGTGGCATGTAAGTCATCTTGACCGTTTCATGCATGCTTGTTCTCAGAATTTTGATGACAGACCAGCCAAATATTTAGGATTGGCATATTCTTTTCCTGCTTTTTCAGAAGGACCTAGGGGTGGAGGGTGTTTCTGTTGGAGCCATTCTGTCCAACTACCAGAGGGTACGAGTGGAAAATGTGTAAGAAATCGCCCCTTAAAAAGTCCTTAAAGAGCACCTCTAAGGAAAACACATTTTCTCTGACACAAGGGTTTATCCACTACGAACACAGGGAAAGGGTTCCCCTCATTTTTTTCTCAGAATGACGCAATCTCCATTCAGAATTCCTATCTTGGCATGAACAGAAAAAAGCCCTTTTAAGCTTGTTATATTTGATCTTGAAGACAAATGACACTGCATGGAATTTGGATGCTTCTATGTGTATTTGAAAAGATAAAATCAGAGAAAATGTGTTTTCCTAAAAGGTGCTCTTTAATTGTTAGGCTATAAAGGTTTAATGTCTTATCATAGAGTACTGTTGCTATCTGCAGCATGGATATGAATTCTGAAAGGTCTTTGAAATGTAAAATCATTACGTCCTCAGAACATATGTGATTATCTTTGGCATGAAAGGTTGTGAGCTTTGGACCCTGTGCTCCAAACAGAGAGTGATTTGGAAAGCAAAAGCTAATCTGTTTGAATGGAGTGAGTCGGAGGATATTGGGCCCCAGGGGGACCAAGAAAGGATGCCTTTTTCTGAGCAACGAAGGTTCCTTTGGTGGGAACTGCACTTTGCTGGTTCACAAATTGAAATGCATGGTTACGGTCCCATCGCTACCAATAAAATAAACACTTCTCACCAAAATGGCTCTTTCCTACCGATGAGGGTTTTTTTACTCAAGGTGGATTGGCAGGTTGCTAGTAACACCTGTTTGCTTACCAGAGAGTGGTTTTTGTACTGCATAGTGCTCACTGCACCTACAATCCTGGATAAAATAGTTGGAACACCTCGCGGGAGCGCGGTGAAAAGATCCTCCTCTCCCCCATTCAATGTTGCGGTCATTTATTGGACCAAGATTAAGCCCAGCTTACCCAATGAGAAACAACATTGACAGGGGTGGGGGGGGATGTTTCAACGAGATTTGTCCAGGATTGTAGCCCTGACGTCCTCTAACCAGTGTCGAATGTTATTATTAAATATTTCTGGTAATGAAACCAAGGATTCTTCAAAAGCACCCTCGGCATTGTAAACTACGCTTGTAAACCTATAAAAGGAATCTATAGAGAGGAGACATTGAGAGTTGGGAGAACAACACCCAGAGAAATGTTCTGGGTAAAACGTGTGGACTGAGCTGAGAATCAAACCTGGGCCACAGAGTATAAAGGCCAGGAAAGAACCACTACGCCTCCCTAACTCCCCCAAAGTTTGTTTTGAAGGTCCAAAGTGCAACTGATATTCCTGAAATCAGTGAATATTGATGAAGAAAGATCTTGGAGGTTCAGACATTGGCCTCATGGGATAGGAACCAGGTTCAAGGATGATATAGACCGCGATAGACATGAAGACCACTCCAGCACAGGTTTCTTTAGCATTGCAGGCTAGAGTGCCATGGGGAGTCTTTGAGGAATCCTTGTTCCATCATCAGAAACAGTAATACCCATTATTGGTCAAATGTTTCTGATTTGATCATGCTCACAGGTGTTCCAGACTTGGGCTTACGCCCTTGGCTTTCCTCTGGCGGAGGGATCAACAGGAACTTCTGCAGGAGATGATAACGGCTGGGGTGGAGGCTATCATCATCAAAGTGGCAGCCTTGGGTATGAATATGTTCAAACTCCTTTTATAGTATTATTCAGTGCAGGGTGTTTTTAGTTCCTGAATAAATGCAAATGATAGTTGAAAACAAGCAAGTGAGTTCAGCTGTGACTTTGGTGTGTACTTGTAGGATTTGGAATGTGATTCAATCACTGTTACATATTAGTCAGCTTATTCCATACGCTGTTGCTCTAACTGAAACAACTTAATTTCATAGGGTATCAGAGAACCCAAAGTCATTTAATGGTAACAGTCCTCGGTCCACCTGCTGGAGGCTTGAGGACCGTTAGGGGGGATGGTAGTGACTGCAACTCTGGGACGCCTTTGAAAAACTTGCTGTCAAGAGCAGGGGCTATTTCCTCACACTTGGAACAAAATCCACAAGAAAGACATGTCCATCCTGATAAGAATTTTGACCAAGTTGCGTTCACTTGTTATTGGCTGTGTAGGGTTGACCTCCGCACACCTTGGAATGACCCTTCAGGAGATCCAGCCCCACATGCTGCGCATGGTGAGCATTCTTGACTGTGGGGCTGTTTTCATCTGTACTTCAGCCAACTGCACATTTTTCAAGACAGTAATGTGATGGGACATTCTTCACTGGCTGCCGTTTGTATTCATATGAACCAGGATTTACATGTACTCTGTGGGGCCAAAAAAGTGGCTGACTTGTTCACGTAGCTTACATTTCTTGTGCCGATGATTTCTTTTTTGAAGTTTTCGCATCTGTTTACCATTAATTATACAAATATTAAATATGCAAATTAAAGACTCTGATGCCGTAAAAGGAAACTGACTGGGGAAACAGCATTTGACAAGGGCTATGTGGCCCACATACCGTTATATACTTGGACCTTTTGGATAATTACACTTGGTGGTAAAGAATAGATGCCTTTTGTTTGGTTTGTACCAAGTAAAACTTGGATCGTGAAAGCAACCCAGAGCTATTTATTTCATCATCTAAAACTCAATGGTGGTAATAAAAGACAAAACGTATGGTACAGTTTTTGTTTGGTTTGTACCAAGTAAAACTTGGATAGTGAAAGCAAGCCAGAGCTATTTATTTCATCATCTAAAACTCAATGGTGGTAATAAAAGACAAAACGGATGGTACAGTTTTTGTGGTAGAATTGAATCAATCCAGTCCCTTTTTCGGCTAATTAGAGCTACTTGTTTTGATTTCAGAAAGAGAAATACCAGTTGAATGTCTGCGGCGAGGGTGGGGAGTTTGAGACATTTACGTTGGATTGCCCACTATTTGCCAAGAAGTTGAACGTGTAAGCTTTTTTGAATAAATAAAACAAATGTGTGCCAGCGTTGCTTCAGGATTACCATCTGCAATTCTGGATTAAATGAAAGTTCTCTTGGATATTTGTAGAGTGAGTGCATCGGTCTGCCTATTTGTGCAAGCCATTTGGCAAGTTTGGAGCTTGATACGTTATTGTCTTTGGAACAAGCTGTAAACTGTGAAAACCTGTCAACTGTTCAACTGGCTCATGGCTTTCAACTCAACGTTTTTCCCTTCATTGTGTTGTGCGTCTTTGTCATTTAGATCACAAACTTAGCTTTAGGCTCCTCGTGTGTATAATGCATGCATATGAACTTTTCCCTCTGTGGCAAATTGCATGAAGTAATGTTGAGTTAAACTGCAGAGTTGCTACATTGGTGCTAACTGTCCTGTTATTGACCGGTGTGTCCACATTCCACTGAGAAGTCATGCATACGCTGTGTGCCTTTTTTTCATATGCTCACTTGACAGATGCTTTTTTTTGCTGACGTAAACTTGTGTATAACGCATGAGCAGCAAACTTTCTTTTTGTTTGTCAGAAGAATATTCCAAAAAAGATTAAAAACAAACAAATGAGTTATTTGATTCAGGTGGAAATTAAAGAATTTTGCAATTTTGCTGTCATGAAAAGGACGTGGCCTGTATCTGGCCATTTCTAAACATTGAATTGAAAGACTGGTGTGAGAAATTAATTTCTACAGAGATAATTTATTTCGTTCATGATACAAAAAGAGCAAGTCCCTTTGATGGAAGAAAGTCAAGACTATTACAGCATTGCCCACAGCATTTTAAGTGTTTTTTGGTGCTATTTTAGCATAGTAAATCAATAAGAAATATTTAGGTTTGCTCATTTTCTTTACGGCCTTTTCCCCTTGTCCATTTCAGAAAGCATCAGGAAATGATAAACCACAGCGATGATGCCTTTGCACCTGTGTGGTATCTTAACCTTCTCAATGTGGAGTTGGAGGAGAAACAGGTCAGTGTAGGACCAACGCAGGCTGGGGTATCATGAGTGTCGTTACATGTTCATGGACTTGCTGAGTCGGCGCCTTCACTTAGGCATGCATGAACAGAAGTGATCAAGTCTTTCAAAATCCCAGATCTGATTGTGTAGTCCTGTAATGGGTTCCTAACAGGAATCGTGATCCTATCTGCTCTTTGTTTGCAGTTTAAGGTACAAAACATGTACCAAGAATAATTGTTTGATTGGCTTCCGAACAGTGAAACATTTTTGTGGGTTGAGAATGATGTTAAGCAAAACTACTTCAGGACTACAAAAAGATGTAAATCCCAATGTTGCCAGTACAGCTGAATGGAAATTTTTTTTCCAATCTGCGAACTTATGAAATAACTTTGTCATGTTTCTTTGTCATTTACTTCAGAATGTTGGAGAAACCTTTGTAGACAGGATAAAAGGCATCCCAATGAAAAGAGGCTCTGAAATCCTCCTAGAGCTGCAAGATTTCATGATTGAGGAAACGGAAGTAGAGCAACATTTGCCAGAAGAGGAGAAACCCAAAGAAAATACAAACAGTACATCGGATAAAGGTGAACACACAGAACCATTGATGGGCTTGTTAACGTGACTCGTTATTAATTCTGTAAACTACACACAGCTAACTCAAGTGATGCCACTCAAGTTATAAGGTCATCAGCTTTGATAATTATGTGATTATGGTGATGACAGGTCAGAAACTTTCATTCAGAATTTTACAAGAAGAACATTTCTGGTGAATTATAATAGTAATAAAACAGTTCTCATATAGCACTTCATGCCGACATCCCACAATGCATGTGAACAACTTGTTGAACTGGTCTGTAGAGATGAAGGGCCTAATTGCGGAGTAGTTTGAAATTATTTTTGAATTATCGAGATACACATTAAAATTCAAGCAACGAAACATAAATGTGATAACTACAGAAGGTTTTAATGAATCTGAACGTTACGTCTTCGTGTCGTTGAAGGTATATTTTTTCATTTTCCTTAACATAAAGTGTTGGGTGCTGTTTTGGTGGGGTCGCAAATAGTAAAGCTGATCTTGTTAGGGAACTTAATTTTTTGTCAGCAATGGATGCACTACCTCCAGTGTGTAAAATCACCAGCGAGGGCTACATGTGGGTGTCAGGGATAACTGCTACACAATCGGATTGTTCAACAATAAGTGAAAGTACACAGCAAGCAATGGAGTCATTGAAAGGTGAGGATTTGGATGTGGTAGCCAAATGGTTCATAGTACAAATGATGATTCTCACGTCAAGTTCAATTCTGCCTCCTGCTATTTTCCAATGACCCCATTTTCTAATCATCTGGTAAAAGTCTACACTTGCGTTTTTCTGTTATTCTGTTATTCTTCACATAGATGTAATTGTGTAGGCCCTATTCATATATACAGGTACAGTCTATGATTGCAAAAAGTGAAATTGTTCAGATTTATAATACGATTGAAAAAAAAAAGTTTAATTGCACAATGCTTTATGTTGTGTATTCAAGCTTATTCTGATTCAGAGTAATTTCTGAATTAGCACAAAGTACAGTATGCGTAGCTTGCAACATGTGTGGGTGAAAATGTTTGTTTCAGAAAGTCTTGGTAATCATGGGTACTACCTCACAGATGTCATCATAGTCCACCTGTACGTCAGAGACATGTCCCAATTCTCCCAAATCAACTCGGTGTACTGTAGATATTATCAGCAGCGTCCCCCAGCACGGTACGTGAAGGCCTGTTACGCATGCTCAAAATAGCCCTCAAACCTGTATTTTTATCCGTTTCATTTCAAAACTTCCAACTTTTTTGTGAGGACAACTTTTGTGTTGTTTGAGTTCGGAAACATCATTGTAGCGTCTGTTGAAAGATTGTTTCAACTTGATACTTCATTGAAGTGGTTAGTTGGACATGCGCAGTAGGGTGTTAAAATTTGGTTGCATGGTTGGGCTGTAGTGATTAATGCTTCAGTAGGATACACGTATGTAAGACTGAGCATTAGGCTTAAAAATAAACTTTCTTTTTTATCCACATGTTGCCTCTGTACCTTGCTAGAGTCTGTATTCAAGTTGACCTGCCATGCGACCTGCAGCTTGACTGCTTAGCTCAAAGAAATGTTCAGCAAGGAAATCCTGGCTGTGATGATGGCAAACCTAACCTATGTGGTGATGGCATCGCTGATTCACCGGTGCACAGACACACCATGCATGTACAGAGTATATCTCACTGGGCACCGGCTAACATTGGCCCATACAGTCAGGCTGTTCAGGTGAGAAAACAACGGCCTTACAGGAGAAGGGTTTTGGCTTTAAAATTCTCTGTTCTATTGATTTGAACTCGAGAATGTATTACCACTGTGGGGGACACATAGTCACGTGCACACTAGTTATTTGTGTCTGAAGGCACTTTTCCATATGTACTTTGTTGGTCCGCTTCATATGCACATCCATTACTACATTTTACTATAAAGGAAATAAATATGTGCTTGGCCGGTCTTAAATGTGCGTTGAACACTGGCTTAGGACAATGGACGCGACTAATGTGCGGCTCGGGCATTTTCAGCATTCAGTCTCCTGAGCCGGTCTTACTTATGTACGTTAGTTTAAGATCGGCCAAGCAAATCTTTATTTTCATTCATAAATACCATCTTAGTTAGAGAGTCAAAAGAAGTCAAAATACAATGAATTTCCAATGATTTTGTTCTAGAATTTTACTTTCATTTTCCTGGACACCCCCATCCATTTTATGGTATATGCCCTGAGCAAGTTCTCCAATAGAATCTCCTTATATGGACTTGGCGCATAGAATCGATTAAACTGTCTCGTATCCAGGTGCCAGCGCATGATTTATGTAGCGGGCATTATTGCTTCTCACTGGGCACATGGTCTAGTTGCATGTTGTTGAATAAAGAGACTGTCTGAGGTATTTAGGACTATACATTTAACTAAACACTCATCACAAGTTATAGGTATGGACCACAAGGGAGAGGTGCCTGTAGAGTTATATGGAGATGATATTTCAGATAAAGGATATGTTCTTGGCTCATATTAGCACCTACTCTTGGCTCACAGTCAGCTCCAAATTACTTCCAAAGTCTCCTTATAGCTGAATATTTTTTCTGCCAAGTTCAAGGCAGAACTTGGTATATTAAGAGAGTTATATGAATGACTTAATCTAGCGGTGGTTTTCCTGCCGTGGGTGAACTTGTCAAAACACTTGGGACTAATTTCATTGAGCTGCTTATCGAGTAGATCTGCTTAGCACAAAATGTGTTTGCTTAATGAAGAGATGCTACCATCCACGGTGGCATGTATGATAATGTTTGTTGCTTCAATGTGTTCCAGCATATCTTCTATGAGCATATGATATTGCTTAGCCATAATTCTGATTACAAGCTTTGTCAAATATTTTCTGTACAAGAACTAATACACGTTAATCACTTCTGTCAAAAGTTCTCTATTATTTGTGTTTCATTTTTCAAAACAGATGGGTGCTTTCGTTTTCTCAGCTGGCATGCTAAGCCTGTGCCCAAGCACCATGCAAACTGTAGAGGGCGGTATTACACCGCAGTGCGCCCTCTCATTGCGCAGCCTGCAGCGAGTGCTAGCCGCCATTCAGTCAGGAGTGTCGCTGAGCAATGTTGTTGGTGGCGTGTGTTATGTTACCGACATACGGCATTTAAACGTTGCCAGGAGGCACTGGGAGAGATTTGTCAAACAGGTTTGTGCAAAACATGGACCAACATCTGTTAAAAATTTGCAACTTTGACATTTACATTAAAAACACCTAAAGATTCATGGTTGTTTAGAATGTGGTTTTTATACTTGAAGACGAAAGTTTCCCAGATCAACCTAAATCTGTTCAGTTTAACTAATCCACCCACCCTACCTGCCAAACCTTCCCTACCCCATCCCACCTTGCTCACCCAACAACCCCCTTGTTTCCCGCTCTCCCCCCCCCCCCGCAA
>NW_019091516.1:245291-261332 GCF_001949145.1 Acanthaster planci | reverse complement strand
GATTGGACATGTTGGGGGGGTACCCCTCGGTCTCATTTCTTGCTGGATATGGTTTCATTTGCACTGCAGTAAGTAGTTGAAGACCCTTATAGCAGCAGGCATTGTAAGACACCCATGTTTCCCAAGTATTTGCTATCTGCTGTTTGCATGGCCCAATAAGAGTTTTGTTGGCCAAGCTATACAAGCCTAGAGCAAGGCACCAGCCTAATAGCACACTACTCAAGGAAATCTCACCCTCAAAAGGAAAGACTTAACTGTTTGAGGTATTTCTGAATGCAGGTTCAAGCGCGACAGTGCAGGGCCAAGTATCAACTGTGCAATTGAACGTCTGTCTAGACTGTGAAAACTCTTCCGGGGTCCTTGTTTGTAGTAAGTCAATCCTCGTATGTTTTGGCAAATCATTTTGTTGAATATTTGTGGTTGTATGTGATGAGAACTTGGAGTGTTGTGTTGATTTTCCACCCAATCAGGACTCGGTTTCATGGTGCTATTAGGAACCTCTTTCCTCTCAGGAAGACTGTATGCACTTTGAAGCCTTGCCCCCTTGCCAAAAAACTCTATGGTTATTTGATGACTTTGCAGTGCCAAATGTTTTCTTGTGCCTGATGCCTGTCATATCTACCATGTGATTTTGTGAGTTTGGAATAAAGTTTGTAATTTCCAAGAGTGATAAAGTAATGCAGATCACCAGCCAAACAAATAAAAACAGTTTGATATCAATTCCAAAGACATTTGGAAATCAAATGACACAGGTCAGGTGTAATGGGGACAGGAAGATGTCACACTTTTGGACCCCGAATTTATAGAATGACCCTCTAGCTGCAGACAGAATTTGCTTAAAATGAAATAGAGATGTAACAGTAAGAATCTCGTAGATGCTACAGGCTTGTGTGCCTTTGATCATAATCTCTGTTCCTGCACGAAATGGACACTTTCAAGCAAAAGACACGAGCTGTAGCGTGGAATGTATTTGATCAGGGTTATTGCCAGTTGCTTGCCAGGAACATGTGGCTGTTTATAAAAAACCCTAAATGTAATTTAATCTCAGTCTTTCTGATGATGAACAAGTTTTCATTTATTACATTTGAATGGGAGACTTTTGAGGTGCTTGATGTTGGTAAACATAACGGTCACACTTGACTGACTCAACCTCAGTTTGTGGCATGTTTGAGCTAATATGCTCATGACACAAACAATAATGGATTGCTCATGGTATATTTACCCAACTCCCAATTACAACTTCCAGTACAATGTCCACATCTGTGATAGGTATTGTGACAATTACACAACATTACCAGACTATTCCTTTGTCATACCTTGGAAGGTTCCTGTGATAAGACTTTTCACTTTTAAAAGTCACTCAAAAAGACAGCCTTCAAATTACGTCAGCCTCACTCTTCAAGTAATTTTCATGATGTTTTGTAGCTCTGCGCACTTCCACAGTTTTGCTTTAATTGCAGGCAGTACTCCAAAAGCGGAATTTAAGCTTCAACTCTTAGTAGTAGATCTACTAACTTCTATCAGCGTGCACTTAAAGGAGCAGGCTTGTTCACTGGATAGCATCATGTGTGTGCGTGTCTTCTACAAACAATCATTGACTGGCAATGGGCAGTTGTTCAGCGGTAAGCATATATAAACGTTATAGCTGTGGATGAACAAACTTGACTGGTTGCACTTGAAGTAGGCATTTTAGGTTTCAGATGATCGGTATGTAAAAGAATTCCTTGATCATTTGTTGAATGAAGCATCAAAATTGTGTGATTGCAGCCTCAAAATGGGATTTGAAGAGAAACCTTTTTCTTAGGTGTATGATAATATTTTTCCATGTGGTTACACATGAGGGTCGTCCAGCTGACTTTGATCAATATTTGAAACTCTTCACGTAAATCATTCTGAGCAAAACTTCACCAGTTTAGAAACTGTATAATTGGTCATTTATTTTCATTTATTAATTTCTGCAGGTAAAAGTCACAAACACATACATGAATGTAGAAAAGGTGACAAGATAAATGTTTATAGCAACACGCCTGCAGGATTGTAAAAAAAAAGCCCAAACCAAATTACCGTTGCTGTCCTATATGTACCACTTAAACCGCACAAAGAAACAAATACATGTTTCTTGTACATGAAAAACAGGAATGGAAAGAAATATATGACACAATTAAAGGAATGATTAGCAAGATTGCTATGATTTAAGTAAATTGAATTTAATCAGAGGTGTCTCATAGTTAAGACCCGGTCATAGTCAACAATGATGTAAAAGAAAAATAAATCTGATGTCACAAGGGGGTTGGAGCAAAATTCATAAGAATTCAGAGGCTTTGTACTGTAGAGGCTTTGGGAGGTCACAATTTACTGCCTGATTACTGATGTATCAGTGCAATGATGTTTGCATTGTAATTTAACCAGCCTTCTAGAGTACCAAAGTGTGAGGTCATTTGAACCACGAAGTGTAGTGTAAATTCAGGTGTACTCACATGTGTTGGTTTATGTGCTGGTTCTTGCGCTAATGCCTTTTACACACTTAAGTGTGCGCGTGTTCACTTGGAACTCTCTATTGTATTAATTGCATGTTAAGCTTCCTACATGTAGGTCATGCTTGATGACTTCCTGATCTTTCTGAATAAGTCTTCTTGATTCCCCATTTTCGGCTCTGTTCCACCCACAGCACTGACAGGAGAATTTGATAAACTGTTGCCAGCGACTCCTGCCACATGTCTGGTACCCGTACTCTCTCTAGCAGAATCCTGTGCAATTACAGCTGTGGTGTTCCTCCAGAGGTAGCACATCGGATACTGGCAGACATTGCACCTCAGCACTCCAACGACAGACGGCGACGCAGGAACCATTTATCATGCTGTAGGGATTGGTTCCATTCTGCCACTTTGGATTCTACTTGATCCTTGAAATTTTGATCCAAAAAAAAAGCCAGGAGTTGAATCCTGCCAAATCTTATGAATTCATGTATAGTTATGAAGTTGGAGCTGAGCGTTATCTTGTGGACTGCATTTGAATTGTCACTTAACACAGACACCTGCAGCAAGCCCATCGACCGTGGGCTTTCCATGTAGTCTCCTTTCTGTTATTTTACACTTGTAATTTATTTAAAATATGCAGAACTATTGAACCACTTAAGATGAGAATATTTTGTCCAAATGCATGTATTTTGACTTATGAAAAACAGGGATTCAGTGGCCAAATTTTGATATACTGTTGAACGGCACAAATTTTGGCTTGTTGGAATCATTCGAGCAGTATTTTGCAGCACTCTTGGGTACTGCCACTGAGTGATATTTCCTTTAATGTACCGTGTACATCGGACAGGTTCAATACATGGTCCCCCTTCTAAGACCTCTCAGAGTGTGTGTGGAGAAACGAAGAAGAGACTAGCTGTGACTTTGGGTGCACATGGCGGTTTATACTCTCATCAGCCATCCTCACAAAGGCAGACTACCAGATCAAGTGAACATGTCCCCTGTTGCCATGTTCAATCTGGTGAACTCAAAAACATTTTTCAATTTACCGGTAGTTCACTGCCGAGTGTGCCTTCATCTGTAAATGCCTATAGGAACCACTAATTAAATTTGTCTCGTTTTTCTAACAGTGTGCACAAAAGGTCCATTCATACCTGTCTCAGCAGAACAAAAGCAGATTGTCCACTGTCTGTGGTGGTTTATACGTAAAGCATGTTTCCTGTGTCAGAATTAGACAGTGTCCGAAACAGGTGTTGTCAGCATGATTGACATATTTTCCAATGGTCAAAAACCTAGCTCTGGGCAACAGTTTCAGAGGTAGCCTGAAACATCAGTTTTCATAAACAGCTTTTCAGGATCCCTTCTCAGCTTGATTCAACAACTTATCCTCTACTGGCTGTTCAAATCTCTACCCCTCCTCTCCCCTCCCATTTACAATGGATGGCAGAAACATAGAACAACTAAATGAACCGGCAAGTTTGACGCTGGGATGTTTCAACTGTCCCAAATACTTTTTATTTCATCGACTAGTGTTGAAAAAAAATTAGCCACATTGAAGCAGGGGAATTGTACACGATAAATAATGCCCCGAGACAGGCCACAAGAAAGAATAATCCATGAACTGAAGCAGGTGGTATCTACATATTCTGTACTAAACACTAGATCCATGTGTGAACAGAAAATAAATGAGCACTGAAAAAGGACTGATGTCATTTTGCACTTGAAGTGGCAGCCAGACATGTTTCCATTTGCATACTTTATTACAAATGATTTTGAAACATCAATGCTTACCAAAGGAGAAATTCAGAGCAAATCATCCCTGCCACCAACATATATGTGACAGCAATGACATGGGCTACAGACCTATATATCATTTATCGGCACAAATTGTTGCAAACTTTTTTATAAAAGTGTTGCTGTTCTTAGTTGCAGTGATAGACTAATTCTTGCTACATTGTATCAACATAATTCCTAAGATTTTCTTTTTTTCAGTTTCAGAATCAAGAATTTTCCAAACTTAGTTACATTTACTTTCAGAGAAAAGAAAGATGTCATGTCACATCAAAATATACAATTCTATTCACTGCACATCTCTTGCTAAAAGCAAAAAGCAAGGAAGAGACAACAACATGGAAAGCAAGTCACCAAAATCCAATGCAAAATGATTCTTTATGTCTGCAAGATTGCATAGTGCAAGGCATCCTTGGACTTGTATGTAAAGACGAGGGCACGGAACTGAAATGGATGTAAGATAACATCCTTTCAGTGACAAGTGAATAGACCAAGTGTTTATATGTGTACTGTTGCAGAAAGTTGACTGATGATTTAAGCTTTCATATGACCCACCCAACATTTTGGAGCCTGAAAGTATTAAAATTCAAGAATATTTTTCATTGTCCTGAAATCTAAAGTTTTCAAAAAGAGGTTGAGCAAGAACCTCTTGAACCCCCCCAAAAATTTTGTTACCACCCCCAAGACTGCTGTTCAGTAGGAATGAGGAGATATTGAGAGCCAAGTTTGTTGAAGAAGTGTCTTTATCCATTAAAGTTTCAAGCACTGCACAACTTTCTTATGCAGAAATCAAATCACTGTTGCATTGCCTTATTTATGGACAAGCCCCCCATGGATGTCAAAAATTTCTCTACACAGTCAGCAGATACTCAATATCTTATTGCCATTACACCAAAGTTAATAGCCATTTTCGAAAGGCTACTAAACAAATAAGAAATCACTGGCTATTTTACAAAACAGAAAATCATTTTCGGCTGTTAAAGCTGCCGTGATTTTCAGAAGTCATTCATAGATTAATTGAGGTATATCTAGTAAAACAGCAAAAACCACCAAATCAACTGTCCATTTTCAATAATTTTCCAAATTTCTGCACAAATATGTAAACCAACTTGGACTAAAGTTAATTCATAGGACTAAAAACTATTTGTATCATATTTATATTTATCTCATATACTGGCAAATATGTCGGCATATATCTAAATACATTTGTGGAGTTCCCTCTTTCAATACCAAACATTTTTTGAGTAAGTGAATTGGTAACAAGGTAACATAAATTAGAAAACAATTTAATGATTAGAAAACAATTTAATGAACAGGCAAAATGTAAGACTTAGTCAAGCTCTCGTAATATGTGCGCAACAAGATCTGGTCACCAGAAACCATCAGGATGCATAGTATGATGACTGGTTTCTGTCTTGTTTTACACTTAGTCAAATCAAACTGCCGAGCCAAACTTTCTGCCGAACAGCTTCATGACATATTTGGCCCACATCACATCTGCTGGTTACAATTACTGTTTTGCTTGCATGTGCACTGATGCAGGGACAGCAAACAAACCTATATACTCCTTTCTGAATTTTAATGCCATTCTTATTTTACCTGTGTTATGCCAAATTTAACAGATCCCAAAACCCTGTACTCTGATCCTCTCACAAACGTTGGTTTGGATTACATGATTGTTGGTGGCCTGTACAGGGGTGCATTTTGCATAACCACTGGTAACACCTGCCTATACTGTGGTGTAATTTTGTTTTCGTAACCATCGGTAACACCTGCAATTAACTTCCCTGTGGATTGTCGGTGATTCCACCGGTTCATAAATTGGCATAGTTGAGTAGTAGGAATTATACACTGATAACAGATGGTACAAATTGAAACGCAACAAAACCAGACATATATAATCACTGTCTTGCCCATAGAGATAGGCTGCAATCTGATACTATGTATGTACTTCCAACATGTCGTTCTGTAATGCCCACAGCTTTTCTGCACCGAGTGATTATGCCATGTCTGAAACAGACCTCCAACCCAATGGCTAAGTCTACTGCCAGCATGTGCCAACGTATTTGCAAATGACCTAGCCCTAGACACAAGATTTTGGTGTGGCCCATGCGGTACTAAAGTTGGAAATTCACTCTTTAAAGGTAATACAAAAGTACAGATTTTTTCTTTTACTTCTGAATAGGAGTACAAAACAGTCCTGGAATGAATAGAATATGTGGCAGTTTTTAGAACTCAAAGATACTTCACTGCTACACATGGAATATACAGAACAATAATTTGTGAACATTAGAATAAATAATATATAATACACGCATAACAACTCTACTGGGGATTAGATAGGAGTATAAATTTAAATGTAATCAAATTTTTCAACATGTAAGGGGCATAGACAATGGTATTTTCAATTTGCACAAGGAAAATCTTGAAATGTGTATAACTTGTAAATAGATTTTTAATTGATTTGCAGATGAAGTTTCAGGAAAAGGGATTAATAGTTCCATCAAATCGTTAAAAGGATTTTTTTAATTTAAAAAGAGAATCAGAGGCAAGTTTATTTCCAGTTGAGAATTTCAAAGCATGAGGTTTTACGGGCAGATTGTCAGTGTTTAATATTCAAATAATTTTTTTAAAAAGACCCCACCCCCCAAATAACCTCAGGCTAAAACAAAGCCCCACGACAAATGAGCATTTGTGATGGCGCTTTCAAAGTTTGTTTCTGAAACATTTTAATCAAGCATTGTGCATGAATTGTTTTTGGACACCAAATGTAGTCAAATTTGTGGTGCAGTTGGTCAGTTTTGTTGCAGATGGCTTCGATGTAATGCAGTCGTTTACTCATTTAGTTATTTTGCCCACTGCGTGTTAGATGCCTCTGTAGTCGATAGTCATAATACTCTCTGCCAATTGTGAGACGTCAGTGAATACAGAACAGTTTCGGCCGGGGCAAAGACGATTCCTTTATATCTTTTTCCCCCTGAATTTTAAATACGGGTTCAGACACCATTTTACGATCATGATGGGGAATTTTTTTTTAATTTAGGAGAAGGAAGGGAAACTTTTCATATCAGTAAAAGCTGAAGTGGTACATTTATGTTCCTTTCACCCCAAGTACCCAGGTAGGCTGCAGGTTTTGTACAGGGAAATGCAATTAAAAAACTGAGCAGCAATGTTTATTGTCAAGTGCCTACATGAAAGACGTATGGAGTAGCAGAAGTGAGTACATCACTAAACTGACTTGAGAGTACGGGGTTATTTGAGGCTTTTCGTACAGGAGAAAAACAGATTTTTTTCAGTGTACAGAATTGTGAATCTCATTAATACTACCATTTCTTTCGATGTTCGACATAGATCCAAGAAGTGGTTTTTAGCATTAAACATCTGGTCACCATCACAGCCAGATTGAGCCAACATTTACAGTACCACAAATGGAACTGACGCAGCCTTGACAAATGCCTCTGGTCGTAGCGGGGAAACAAGTCTTGGGTCAAGACATTGTTGATGTGTGAAATAACCCAATGCCATGAGAAAGATGTCTTGACCAAAGATTATAAGGAAACAAGCTTTCAGTATGCACTGTGCTACACAAATCCAAGTCTGCCATTGAAATGTCTTTTAGATACGCTTAGTGAAGAATATACCCTCCAAATGTTTGGAACATTTTCCAAGAACACACACAGAGTGCCACAATGACCTGTCTTACCTGTAGCCATTTTTCACCCACATACAAACGACTTGTTACTGTTTGAATAATTTTGGTTTACTAGATTGCTGCATTCCTAATTCTACGTCATATACAGCGTACAACACTCAGAAATTAGCTTGAAAAAGTTTGTCAATAAATATTGATTATTGAAGACTTGGCAACACACCGTTATTAAGTTATATACAGAATTAGAGCCACAAAGTTTGAAAAATTGGTAAAGTACACTGTACAAGCTGCCTCTGCAGGAAAAACTGAGAAACCAAAGCAGCTGCAGACATGATGAGGAAACACAACATTTTACAGTATATGGAAAGTCAACCCTGCTCAATATGGTTTCACTCAGATTTTGTTGAGCAGGATCAAACACTTTTTATAAAAAGGTCCCTGTAACTCAACGTTTTATCAAAATTTATTTATATTAGATCAAGTCACATGTACGTGCTGCTAACTTAACGTGTGAAATGTTCCACCAAAAAGCTTCTTCATTTTTGTTTGTTGTTGCACATGTTTTGCACATTCGCAAGTACATGTACATGCTGCACTGTGTTATCCAGCTGAACATAACCGAATCAGAAAAACGTGTATCAAATCATCCTTAATCAGGGGAAAAAGAAAAAGATCAATGTTTTTCGTTTGAGTCCATTGTGACAATATTGCACTCCCTAGGCTGCTGTAAAATTACACACAGTACGCAATGAAGCCGCATCTGCTAAAGCACACATTCTGGAACACAGATTTCTTCAAGGTTAATGGAAAAATGCCACACTCGAATAAGGAAAAACAAAGTTAAAACATCACTGAAGCAGTAGTTATTTCAGTAAACCCCGACAGAATCCATTCATGGCCACAGCTTGGTGTCATGGAATCCTGACGGTCGATGGACCAAATTTGAAAAAAATCATCGAAACAATAACAAAACAACAGGAACAAACTGACAAGCACTGACAAGACACTTGGATTCAACATAAACTCAAAACATCAGGTAACCCCAAAATACATCTCTTTGAATACACTTGCACGGCCCAAACTAAGTCATAAATATGTTGATGTAATTCTCCTTCCAATAATGCTTAGAAATTGGACATTCTTTGATAAAGCTCTGCAGGCAGAGAAATTCTCATACAAACACGACCTAAGAATGCAGAGTTATTCCTTTCACACGTCAACATGTATCAATGGAAGGAGAGTTGAAACTAAAATTCTGTTTGAATAAACTATGCATTATGTTAGATGTACGCACTTAGTGTAAATTAATTACATCTAATCAGGCTACATGCAGGGAGCAATTCGAGAGCAGACAATTGTCGGTGAGCGCAACCATAGCAACCTGATACAGTTGTCATAACGAGCCTAATTTCCAGCACAATGCACATTAGCTGATGCCAGCATTAAGCTCTAGGGAATGTATCACATGGCTGTGGAGTTTACCCTCTTAATTTAACCTTGTTGATGAAAAAAAAAACACCCCAAACACCTGTTTGTGACGAACAAAAACGATCACGCACAAGAGTCTGATATAGTATGTCAAATGAAACACGGTGTTCAAAACCTGATAACCAAACCAAACAAAAATTTGCCAAAAAAAAAAACACAAACAAACAAAATAAAAAACTAAGTTACCACCTTACATTTTACACTGATTACTGCTTTCTAACATTGTTGCACAGAGACTGGTAAACAAAGACAAAGCTGCAATGGTGCTTAATGCAAAATATTGCCCCTAAAATACACTCAGTTTTACAAGCACACCTCGTTAAATACAGTATTATCTCATGAATGAATGTTATTTACAAGGAAGCTACTCCAAAACTGCATGTTATATACCGTACCACTATTGTAATAAATAAGATAAACCAAACAAGTACTGGTTCTTTGCTGCACCGTGTGAAACTTTTTCACATGACCAAATTCAGAAATGTTGAACAAATGATGAATATTCTATAAACAACACAGCTAAAATAAATAACTTAATATGGCAACTGTTAAGTTTATACTTACATGTACAGTAATGACTTGATGCTATTGCACACAGCGCTATATCTATAGCAACAAACCTTAAACAATGTCTGAAATAAATCATTTTGCAAATAGTAGAATTGCATTTAAATAATTTAAAAAGTAGCCACAGAGGATGGCAGAAACCTTCATACCTTCAACCAGCATGTATCAATCGGCGGCTGAGTTGGCATGACATACCGCCATGATATTGAAACATGTGGTAAGCAAGGATGCAAAAGGAAATAATTTATTTGTTGCTGGCAAGCTGATAATTGGATCACTGTCTGTGAGTCCACCTAATTCATTTATCAGGTCAGAAGATCTACTGATCTTTACATCCACAGAAAAATCCCTCCGACTCCCACAAAAAGCTCTGATGCTGTACTGTATTTGACCTTTTTAACCAGATGACCTGGATGTTGCTTTCACAAATGACCATGGTGGTTCTTATGATACAAAATTGCACAAGAGGGAAAAAAAAGGGAGTTTCTTCTCAATTCGGTGAATCCTCTGATGCAGTAAATTTGTCGAGTATACATGTACACATATTCCTAAGAAAGAAGCTTTGTTGTCGCTCAGAACAACTTGGAACTGTTTGGCAACAATCATAAACGAACTCGTCACTCTTGCTTATGATCCCATATGCTCATACACACAATCATGGCTAATTTGAGTTTACATTGGTTTTGATAACAGTCCCTTAATAATAATGGGAGAAAACTTTGCAGACTACATGTACGCACTCAGGAAGGTCTGACATCTCAACCATGTCGGGGGGAGGGGGAGAGAAATGTTGCATACCAGCAGTTGAACCCTGCATAGGATGACCTCTCCAAAGCTACAGTTACTCAACAAGTAAATCTTGAAAATGTTTGCCTGGCCACTACCTCAATAACAAGTGATTTTGTTTTGTGATTTTATCTGAAATCATATGGCAGCTCTTGAACACAGAGTACTTTTAAAGCTTCATTAATGAATCAGGCTATAATTGGAGCGTGGTTGATCCACACTGGTCACAGCATCCTGAGCGTCCTAGTTTCGTTCTTTACCTCACAATAAACAGATATTGGTTCTGATTACCTCTTTGACGCCGTCACACCTTTGTCAGGCAAGGCATCATATATGAAACTATTGCCCTCTTTCCAGAACAGCCTAAATCTTGATATCATCCTCAACCCAAAAATCTTTTCCAAGTGTGCCCCGAAGCATGCACTCATTCCGTTGTGATTCCCTTCAACAAGGACCAGGCATTTTTAAAATGGCAAACTACCACTGCCAGGTTGCCTGCTACCCCTTACTCGTCCAGATGATAACATCATAGGCTACCAGGCTACACAGGATGACGTACACCAGCCACAGTAGGAAAAAGCCACCACTGGTTATCCATTTGATGGTCGAGGGTCCCCCAAGCTCGCCAGCAATGACCGCCGACTTGCGCCGCACCATCAGCGTAATGATGGCCACGACGGCTAGGATAGTGAACAGCATCACGGAAAAGCCCAGTGCTCCAGGATCTACCTCAAAACCATGGGGTTCATTATGGTTAGCAATGGCCGCCATGGTCCAGGCGACTCCAATGCCTAGGAACACGTTGACTGCGTTGCTACCTGTCACGTTACCAATAGATGCATCGGCATGTTTGTCCCCAACTGCAGCCACCTTGCTCGCAAAAGTGTCTAGTGGTAAACAGATGGGAAAAAGTTGGAGTTGGAAGTAATACAAATGGGAATGGACATTCCAATTTTATGGGCATCAAACAGGGTTATGCTCCAATCCTGCCCATTGTTTAGTTAGAGAAAATCTCAGACAGTTATGAACAGAAGAAACAGCCAATTTGAAAAAAGCATTTACCTGGCACGCTGGTCCCTAGTGCCACAAATGAGATGGCAGTCACGCTGGCCTTCAGCCCAATAGTACAGCCAAAGTGTTCAGCTAGGTCGCCGATGAAGGCCGTCAGAACGCCGATCACGACGATGGAGAAGACAAAGCAGGCATAGCCGCCCAGGAGGTCAGTAGGGGGCACGATGGCAAACAACAACTTCCAGAAGATGGTCAGGAAATGCATGACATAGTCGCCACATGACGGCAGCTTCTCCTCACCGCCATCTTCATCGTCATCACCTGTGGTTCAAGGGTTAAAGGTTAGCAGAATAGGCAATGAGTCAGTGCATAAGCAGGAAGTGCGGTAAAGTTGTTTGTGGTCTTCATTTAGCTGGAGAACGACGAGCCTAAACTGGATTCCTAACTCCCTGGTCACAATGTCAAAGTTTCTGAAATGATTGTTGATGAATGTATGCTTAAGTACATTTCAATGAACTGTATGAATTAAGGGTCACAGGAGTGGTGTAACTACATGTATGGGGGAGCTGGGGGTACATCCTCCTTCCCAGCATACCACACATGTGTGCACCACTCCTGGTGTCCCCTCCCCCCCCAAAAAATTTGAAATGTACACAACCTACGTACAAGCCCCTCTAAAAAAAACCTGTGCATCCCCGGTTGATCCCCCCTCCCAAATTTCATCCCAGTTATGTCACTGGATTGTAGGTCATACAGACAAGACATGCGACATTGTTTCAACTAGCCAGTGTGACCCATACTGGGGCTGGGGCTGAGACTTCATGTTGATCTACATGCAACTTCTTCAATTGGTTTTGTCAGTACTCTGCATCAGTGTTGTTATGGTTGTAGCCACAAACTAATTTGAGTACAAAAAAAAAAACAGTACCAAATTGGGAAAGTTTTCATGGGTACAAGTACATGTACAATGAAAGACCAAGACCAAGTCTCTGGTAGGACGAGACCTGGACCACGGTATCAAGACATATCCCTCAATATGTACATACATAAACACACTGTCATAATGCAGGTTTTGGCCCTCATGTACATGTATATATATGTAACATACCTGCACTGACTGTGAGGGCCTCCACAAACTGCTCTCTCCAAGAAGAGGTACCAACCACCAAGGAAACATTAGTTTTCTTGATCAACTTGTCAACAGTGTTCTGCAATTGGAAAAAAACAGATGCAGGGATTCTAGGTCATTCTTCATGAGGTACGGTAAATCATCTCTCAACTCTCAGGCAAACTGGGGTTTTCCTTTGAACAAATGTCCACAGTTTTTTCTGTCTACCTTTTCCAATTCATAGAGAAAAAGAAGAAAAAAATTGCAACATGTCTCTGTCTCTCTGCTGGGTACCTTACTGACCAGAAGCAAAACCCCTCCTTTGAACCCAAAAATCTTAACTCAGAAACAGGGAAAATAAAGACCTGCCATCTGGACCCCATGCTTGGCTTGCTAAAGAAAACCAGAGTCTTGGCCATGACATCAGAGTATAAATAATTTACACTGATGCATGCCCAGGAGCCTGGGTCTTGGCACTCCATCGTTGATTTCCTAATACAGACTTGTACATGTACGGTCATCCAGGTGGAAGTGAAACCAGGCTCGAGAGAGATGAGACAGCTTGCAGAATTCACACATAATGCCCAAGGATCTGGGTCATCACCAGCCTGATCTGCACATAAATACATGCTGCCTGTAGTGTTAATCAATAGGCAGCACTGGCTGGCTGGCCAGAATGATGTCACTGCATGGCTACTGGCAAGGGCGGATTCAGACCCAATTTTAAAGGGGAGGGGGGATTTCTTCTTGTCAGCTTTCATGGTATTCCTGATGGACGATGTGGAGGCTTTATACATGTACACTTTTGCAAGGACAGAAAATGAAAAATAGTGGGGGAATGGCAGCTTCAGTTGCCCTCTTGATCCGCCCTCGGCAACATGTGATTTAGATAATGTATGCTACACTTGTACTTACTTGTTAGATGACATGTATGACATAACAATTTGCTACTCCTTTTAAACGTTTTCGGTAAGTCCTAGTGATACTTTGACTTCCACAAAAGGCAATATTTTTTATGAGAGGTAGAATAATTTACAAAATGGTGTTCATTTTGGACAAAGGTAAGCACAAGTACCGATAACGCACTGAATCATTTGGTTGCTTCAGAGGAATCCTATGCACATGTTGATAATACCCGACCTACATTTGGCTTACGTTAACCCCGTAACTGCTTTCTCAATTTCAGGTGTACAAAAAAAAGTTGGTGACACATACAAGATAAAAAAATCGAAGGAATCACAGGAAAGCCCTTGCTTCATGAGCCACAATTATTCCTTAAGGTTCAATCGGTTAGAATTCTACATTAATCAACAGACAGTGTTGCCGGGATCGAGCAATTCCTCTGGCAATTGGTCCTTTCCAATATTCTCAGTTATCGGGTTATTGGTACATCTACTCGGGCACTCATTTCCAGTTGACATTTGAGGAAAATGAGATTTTCTTCTAAGTGCTACTCCTGCTTCGAGTAGCTCATCAAGGAGCATGTGGAATCTTGTAAATGCTATATCACTGAGGTGTGATTTTCCACAAGCACTGGATTCGTGTCTTATATCAAGGCCTTACACATTATACCTGTGTGCACAGAAACATTTGACATTTGAAGACGCCGCTGGAGGGGAGAGGAGACATTGGCCTAAAATGCCTTCCAGCAGAATTTGTGTTGACCCGTCACTCATCACTCAAAGAGTAGTCACATGGGTTCCAATTAGGAGGTACATGTACATGTAGGTCAGTCTTATTTGGCAACAATCTAGGGCCTTCGCAAAATACAAACTATTCAAAAAACTATTCAGAACACTTATGAAGTCCTGTTTGGGTTGAGGTTTCCCAGAGCTGCAAGTACATAGATATGTCGAACCACAAATGTATTTAAGTGCTAAATAAATTGATAGGTCTCAAACTGAGTTCAGATTCAACCATGAAATAGCCTTAGAATGAAAAAAAGCAAGTTATATCGTGAATACTCAAGTAGCATAAAAAATGCAGGCCAGTCGTTAAAACAACTGATTCTTGAATTCGAAATGCCTGTACCAATAAATAACGTACAGAACGTACACATGTGACTTACATTCAGTCTGTGTTGCTCTACATGTGTGCTCTACATGTGCATACCATACATGTTGACGAGTAAACTTACATTACTTATCTACATGTACATGTGTTACTGCATGGTGCAAAACCAGGGTGCGAATTCATTCAAGTAAGTTGTGGTCACAGGCCCTGTATAGGTGTTCCCTTGTACCAAAGACATGACTCATTGACTCTTGACATGTCACAGACCCTGTGCACCATGTGCACCATGTAAGTGCTATACCCACCGGCAGGCCTGGCAAGAAGCAGCCTTCAAGTGGGTGTTGGAGGTTGCCATAACACCCCTCCTTTATAGGCCTAGGGTAAGTGACCTGGAAGTGTTTTAATTTATACATGTATAAGTCATTAATTTGAGGGCTCCAGAGGACACAGTCCAAGTTTAAGCAAGAAGACGAGGCTGTTTTGATTATCGCACCTTTCAAAACACACATTACCAGTATGTACATATAGAATGCACGTCTTATTTCAATTACCAAGAGCTAGTACGATAAACACAGCAGTGTTTATGAAATTGAAAAAAAAGCACCTTCATACCCTGCTTCTTAAACTTCGGGCCCGTTAACCATCTCATTTTCTACATCAAGAAAAATCATATTTTTCGCCCTCTTTTAGCCCATAAAAATTATTGTTAAAATTCAAGATCAGGTTTACTTTTACATGCGTATACATATCGAAACACGTGTGAACAAACAACATATTGCTTACCCCACTGAACTTTACTGCACCAGTGACTTTCATTTCTGGACCTTCCAATATCAGTAACCATGTTGAAATTAGGTTAATCACACAGATATCTAGTACATGTGCATGCATGCTCGATCAAGATAACGTAATTGTAATAAGGTTAACAGATGTTATGATACTGGTAACACTGGTTCCCTCTAACAAATATATGCCTCAACATGCACTTTACCAGCTAACAATCTTTTTCTGATCAAGCAATGCCACTGAATTGAGCATCCAAACTTAGCGTTTGTCAGTCAGGTTCAAAATCAAAAATCAAATGTTGCAAAACAGAGCTTAAATTTATTAGGAAAGTACAATACCCCCCCCCCCCCCCAAAACACCAAAAA
>NW_019091516.1:222972-244696 GCF_001949145.1 Acanthaster planci | reverse complement strand
CCCCCCCCCCCCCCAAAAAACCCCAAAAGAGCCCACTGATCTTGAAGTCACACAAACATGTATCCGCCATAAAGTCTTGAAAATTTTGATACAACAAAAAAATACACTCGCCATACACATCCCAGTATGTTTCACAGTTCATTTTATTTTCTTTTAAGAAACAGGCATGCATGCGTTCGTTTAGGACAATGCAAGGCACATATACAGAATAATATTCACCGCATGTTAAGCAAAGTTTAAGTGATCTGGGAAATGTGAGTTTGTGACTGTTGTCATTTCCACTCACAGTTGATGTACTGGCACTGCAAGTACATATAAGTCACAGAATTTCTGAAGGACTTGTACCCGATAAAGCCAATTATGTGTACACTGCATGTACATGTACATGTACTTCCTCACCAATTAAACACAAAGTGAAACAAAACGTAGTCTCTGTATTGTGCTTCTGCAACATGTACTTGTACATGCATTACTGGTAGCCTGAAATCTGCAGCATGTAATGTAAACAGGTAAAGTAAATGCACCAGGTCATCTACACGTATACCGTGACTGTTTTAAGTTAGACCAAGTTCCAACAATACAAAAAAGTCTAGATCAATCGACACTCAAAACCATTTACATGTAAGATTAAGTACACAGAAAATAAAATGATGCGAGAAACAGTTAAAGTAGAGGGCCCATGTAATGGTGAACAGCTAGGTGTATTGCATGGTACAGGAATTATGATAACGCCTGTATCTATGGTACAATTCTTAATACGTGCACTTCTCCTGGTGATGACGTGTGCCACATGTACTGTACGGGTACATGTACCATGTCACTTTATGTTCACCTGTTTCTCTTTCATAAACAAGCTGAGCTGAAATATCACAAAATGCCAAAGGTTAAGTGGTAGTGGCTAACTGGGTAATATGGATTACCAGGCCAGGCTGGCAGAAATATGAAACCACTTTTTAGTCTGGTGCCGATATGAGCTATCAAATAAATTGGAATATGTACCAGCAGCTCTCATTGTTGGTCTTTTGTGATTTCAAATGAGTTTCTGTATTACCAAACCTATCGTATTAGTCTGAAAATGCCTGACTTGCGTACAAGCTGACAAATATAGCTGCTGGTCAGAGAAACACTTGGCTATGCGTGACATCTTCCACACGTGGCATTATAACAATTGGGCGGGACAACCTCAGCAACATGACTGCTATTTGATATCATGGACATCGGGGGGGAGGGGGGGACACCGGGATACTTTGTCTCCTCCCCCCCCAAAGAAAATGTAAAAACTAATACGGGAAGGAGAAAAGGCAAAAGAAAAAAAAAAGTTGAGTGAATGAAGAGAGTTGGGTGTTTCTAATACCTACCACCAGTCTCTGCATGAATGCTAAATAAATGGTGAAATATCAAACAGAAGTGAGACAAGCTGAATGACAAGACAATGGAATTACAAACCTTGAACTCTGTACTCTCCATAATCTTGACATTCAGTCTGGTGATTTCACCAAGCTGTGGTTTACCCAAGTCGGCAATCCTGCGATCCTCCTCTGACATGAGCTTGTAGGAGTCATCCTGCTCACTGGTATAGGATTCATTGTCACTTCCTGGAATGGAAATTTATCAAAGTAAACAGGCTGAACCATTCAGAAAAATATGGCCATGTTTATCTACCGTAGAGGCAGGCTCGGCAGAGGAGTTGTCTCCCCCCACCAACAAATAACTAAAATATTCAAATTAAAATCAGCATGCTGGATCAATACCAGGTAGGCTAGGGACCAGAAAAGCTAAGCATCCCTCTCCCCAAGAAAAGCTTTTCGAACCCTCCCCCAGCAAGCATCCCTTCCCTCAAGCAAAGCTTACAGCCACCCCTGGGGAACTCTGGATCGAACCTGTATTATTACCACCTGATTCGGGTTAAAGCTGAGTGGAGCCATGTGACTTCTTTCAATAAACCTGATTTTGTAAGTAATTGGTATCTCAAAGTGGAACCTGTGAATTCTGAAATGTAAAGCTACTGAAGCCATGCCATACATTTGGAGACAAGCTTACACAGTTTGTCAGCATGAATATCACCAGATAATGTTCCATGGATGGAGGTAACTCACATACATGTACATAGTACATTAAAATTCTGTGGTGTATTACATGATCAAGCAATGTTATGTTAATTATATATAACGGATTGCCCGTAACCAACGTATATTAATAAGCACTGTATGCTCAGTGCTTGTCCGAGAGCTTGCGAAAAAAACCTCACAAGCTTACTCGGGTGGGACTAAAACCCACGACCTCCTGCTTACGAGTGCAGATGTCTTAACCACTCGACCACCGAGCTTGCTGGGGTCGGCTGGTCGGCTGGCCGGTCCGAGTTGACATAAAAGTGGGATGCACAAGTGCGATAAAGCACTTGCTTACCCCAACTAACTACAATACATGTACATCTCAGTTTTATGTTGCTCCCGAAAACTACCATCCGTTCAGCAGTTATGCATGTGATACAGGCATGGATGGATACAAGCAGATGAATTGTTAAATGAACCAATCTTTCAGAAATAATTATTAGGTACCAAAACAGCTGTTGACTTATATAAGATCAGACGTGGCTTTTTTGCCACCTTCGGGACACATCTGTGGCACCTTCGGTTTTGCCTGAGATGTCATGTGCTGCACACTTGTCAGACAAATGCCACAGCTTTACATTGCGTCCGTCAAGAAGTGTTACATGTGACACCAAGACTCCGTGCATGAAGGAGATGACTGCCTATTCCAGTTGGTTGTCTGATTCAGTATGACAGAATACTCATTAAATTACCAACAAAATCTTTGACACATGGTGTGTTTGGAAAACCAAAATCACTTGTATGGGTTTCAGTGTGTGAACAAAGGAGGGTGCGTCTTTACACAGCAACTGTGTCTTGTTTCAAGATGTACTCTGTGTCGGGGAGATGTTAATTCTAATAACAGGTTTTGCCCTTACATATAATCGTATATAGTATGTCGGTATGTAAGGGCGTGTATACCCGTAATTACACTTACATCTTGTTTGGCCAGCCCACTGAATGCACGATCTTGGTGCAGAGCATGCACAAACAATTTTCATTTGAATGTATGGTCTTTGAGGGTGTCCATTTTAATTGGTCAGCCTCTCTGTTTATTCACAGACACTCTCAAGTTAATTGCTATTAAAAAATAAAAGAGGCATAAATTTTATGAGGGACATTTATTTCAAACACAAACTTGGGGCCCATTTTACTTAGACAAGCATCAACAGAATTCCACACGATAAAGTAATTGTTTCTGATGGGAGTGTTTACTCTGAAAGTGGACAAACAATGTGATAAGGCAATAAACCACTAGATTGTATGCTAGGAACCTGAGTACTTTTCAAAGATAACACCCTGAAATGGCAGGTTCTGGTCAATATTAGTGGTGTCATTAGGTATGACACCGTGGCCCCATATTTTCCTCACCAAAAGTGCCTGCAAGTCTTCCTATGGGAATAAAGTCAAGGCTTCAATTCTCACTGTGGAGGTTTATGTGGCAAGTAGGTACATGTACCTAAATGAGTTACATGCTGAACGGGTTTCCACCTTATAGGCCAAATACATGTTCTTCAATCAATGCATGTGGAGGAAATGATATGACATTTTTGTATTAAACACACACTGCAGTTGTCACTGTTCAAATAATAATTCATTGATGGCTCTCAGTGTAAAAGAAAGAGAATATTGTGCATGCTAAAGGCTGTATCATACTTCACTTAAACTCAAAAGCGAGGTGAACTTCACATCAGCAGTAACGGGCACATTACGATGTTTGTCGCTACCTTGGCAAACTCGTTTAATGCTCGAGTGTGATTTGGGTTTACTCAGAAAGAGTGATGACAGGCTGGTTCTGTGCACATTCATGTGTAACTTCCATCAATCCCTACAGCTTTAAAGGTTAGGAGGAGGGGTGCAGAACTAGCACTTGCAGTGAGAGCATTATAAATGTTCACCTGTTGACATTTAAGAGTCATTGTACATGCAATGACCCAGTATATGGCAAGCTATTTAAGTCAAGGGAAGTCACATGCACAATGTGGCAATGAAATGCACAGTTTAATAGGGGGGAAGTACCACTAAATGTACACATGTAAATTCCTCTTTCCATCCTAACACGATACAAAACTTCTAAATGGTACAATATAAAGGGATTTTATTTCATTGTCGACTCAAAATTATGAAATGAAACCTACTACGGGCATTAGGTTTTAAAATGTACATTATTCAAAGCATGATTCACTTGTACTGTACATGTGCACAGTTGTTGTGAAAAATTCCAGAGGAGTCACGAAAATTACCAGACAAACATTATTAAGTTATTCTTAGAAATGCTGGCACATTATACAGGCACAATTAAGTTAGGACCAGCTGCGCCTATCGTACATGTAGCCTATGGTAGGCCTACAGGGCTCCGGGTTTTTGCAATCGGAAGGGTATACATACTTTTTGTACAATGTGCCATCTATCACAAGCCAAATGAATGGGGAGCTCGACTGATTGTACTTTCCAAATAAATTACAGCTTTGCATCTGATGCAACAGACATTAGGATACTGATGAACATCTCTCTGTCTTTATCAGGTTTAATGTTTCAAGAGCTCATGCAGAAAACATGAGTTTAATTACTTATTCCCCTACTGACCCCAGCTTATTGATGACGCACAACCATAACTGTAAACTTGAAGAAAAAACACCTGAAAGTGAATTTTGAATTCTTAACATGTTTTGAGAAACACCGATATAAAATATGCTTTATTCATTATGAAGCAGTCTCATGCCACCTTACGGACTCCTGGAATCTGTTGCTGGAGAAAGGATGACGCAAAGCTGCCTACTTAAAGTTCTGAAATTTGCGTCACATTCATAATCATAAAAGTTGTTTCTGATAGAATTTTGGTGAAAGCTGACCACATCAAACAGCTGGTTGAGGGCATGAGCATGCAGTGATTAAAACATATCGCATCTTGACCAAAACTGTGGCTTAAGGCCCAGTGTCCAAGAAAACTGACGGTGCCTTAACTGCCAGCTAGTTTGATATGTGACAGAAGATTGAATTGTGGTAGAACCATTTAAAATTTCTTTGAAAAGTGAATGACTGAGGGCAGGTCCATGTCTCCATGACTGTGTGCATGCCATGTCCTATACATGTACGTAACAAAAGTTTTACACCTGAAGACACATGTAAATGGATTGCAGTGTTTTTTGTTCTACTGTTGGGCATCTGAATGGAGAGTACTCAAAAGAATTTTTCCATTACTTAACAACTGTCCATGAGCAATTAAAGAAATCATAAAACTACATGCATGTAGACATATGGGACAAAAAGGGATCTATACCCTTGAGGTTCACAAGAGCACAAGTATATGTACTTGTGTACATTATGTACCGGTACATGATGTAAGTGGTAAATTTCAGCTCCATGACACAAACATGCCTAAGTTTGTACTAACAAACTCAAAGAGGTATAGCCTCATAGTCATGTACATTCCAATGTAATCTGTAGATGAGAACTACATGTAGAACCAAACATCTCAGAGTGATGCATGCAACAAAGGAACAAATCGGAAAGAAATGAAACTGAAAACTGTACCAAGTAATCACAGGCACATGTACACATGTATGTAATTCTCTTTCTCCATGCAATATATTGTGAGATGTGTTAAAGGACAGTATGAATGGAACACTAATCAAACCAGTCTTTTTGAAAATTTGAATTAAAAACAAAAATGTGATTGAAACCTTTTACTTCGTCTACTGAGTCCCATACATGTACATGTACAATGTTGAACTGCAGATACAAACATGTACCTGTACTGGCACATGTGCTGTAACCAGCAAGCAAGGACATCACTTTATAAGTGTCAGGCTTTTTAGGTACTCCACAAACAAGCTGTGCATGCAATTGACTGGACTGTAATCTACTGGTTACAAATACATGTAGGAGTACTTCAAATGGAGACATCTGCCAAAATGCAACAATATACATGTACTTTTCTTCCGTTGGTACATGTACCGTACTTCTTCTCACTAGGTACTAGAATTTCTGTTTACAGTCACGTACACACTGTATTTAAACCCAACAATTAACAGTCATAAACAACACCAGTTTCTCACATTGCCTTTTGGATTATGACTTTTTACATGTCGATCAATAATACCATACATGTACATAAATGTACACCCCACCCAGAATGAAATCATTTAGAAAGCAGAAATAAAAACTGTGCGGTCATAAACCATACGCACGTGTACATCACATTATCACAAAGACCATAGAAAACCAACCAGGTACATGTATGTCAGAAATGCACTTGACGTTAGGGACAGATCTGTTGTGCAAATTGCATTCATTGATTCCACAAATTTAACTTGCCTGACGGAAGTACTGACATCTTGCAGTCCATTAACCGCAAACAATAGAGCAATTTAAATACAGGTACTGGAATAAGCACCCACAGCTTTTGCTGATTGGAAATATCTATTAAAAAGCCATTTCCTTTTTTGTTTTTGTTCTTTTCGAATGTGCATGCAAACTATACCCTTTATCTTTGAAAGCCCACACAGAAGCGAGTACTGTAAAGTCCAGCTGGCTTTAAATACAGACCGTTTATACCAAATTGCTTTGGACAAACAAGTTTAGTATAGAGCGTAGAAAGGATTGTGGACGTAAGGTATCTTGCCATTGAAGGTAGAAATGCAGCAAGGTCACAGCATTTTTAATGAGAAAAATGAATTACATGTCTATAAAATTGCCAAGAATGAAAGCATCAGTTGACACAGGTTTTAAGTAACAGTAGGAGGCTCATGGCAAGTACTGAACAGCTGAATTAATATGTGCACATTGATCCAACCTGACCTACCAGTAGGCAAGATGAAGGGTGGAAATTAAAGGATTAAAAATGGATTAATATTCCCATGAACCGTGTGTTAGAGATGATGGTGATGATGAAGATACAAATTGTGACCTGATCTTAGTAAAGGGTAGATCAATGGAAGGGTAGGGCCTAGACCTGTATGATTTGCTTCAATTCTTCATTGTTTAATAGAGATGCGTGTATGTATCATCTCCATCTAAAATCATTGAAACAATGAAATCATTGCAGCAATGATGGCTATTTTACAAATTTACATACCACAGTTATCTGATGTTAATTCAATCTGAAAGGAATTTATCAGACCTCTCATTCCGTCAAGAGAAATTGTAGTGATAGAATCATCCTTTGACTGGCCAACAAAGGTAGCAGGAAGGAAAAATGGATGCTTCAAATGTTACTCATGTACGGAAGAGAAATGCAGGGGTACTTCCAGGAGAGAAGCCTGTGCATGCAGAGCAATTATTTCTGTCCAAACTCAGAAATCATTCCACCCTTTTTCTGCACAAGTCCCGCCCCCCCACAATCAATGCTGTCCTCAATGGCACACAAGTGTCACCGTGAGGACTTGGGTGAGGACTTGGGCCATGCGTTGCATGTTGATTGCATATGCAGTGTGCAGATTATCCATTGCAAGCTGTGTAAACCCAACTACAAGAATGAGGTCAGCTTATCTGATTCCTCACAAGACAGTCTGAATCTCTGTACATGTAAAAATCACTTGGCTATATAGGGCCAAGCACCTACCTGGTACACGTATAGATTCATGCAAATTCCCCATTGACATGATAGATACAGGTACAGCTAGTGTACATGTACATGTGCTGTATTCGGCCATAGCCAAGTACACGAACATGTACATGGCCCAAGAGTCTTCAATAGTCAAAGGCAACAATCACAACTTTCTCTTAGCTCAGTTTATATTTTTTTTTCTATTTTCAGAAAATTAGAATTCACACTTTGCATATTCTGACACTAAAAACACTTCAGACAGTGAGACTGAACAACTGACCACACAGTGTAAGTTGTTGGTTTTTGTGAGGGGGGGCTGACCAGATACATTTAGATGTCTCTAAATGTATTCATAAAAACTTCTTCCATTCCATTGTTTCTTTTCAAGTATTTCTCTTGAGTTTCCCCTGTTGACTCAACACCCTAAGCAGATCTACCCTTTTAAGTTACAGGTCACAATTATACTCACTCCTGTGCTTTCCTGCAAGCAGTGCAAATAAAAACAAAGTAATAAAACAGGAAGAACAAAAACTCAATAGAGTCAGAAACAAGTCAAAATGAAGAAAACAGACCCCCGTCCTTGCATCCTGAAGTTGTCCAATGATTTCCTCTCTTGGCTGAGAAATCCCGGGCTGGTTTCCCTGTGAACAAATTTACATTTGTTTCTACAGGATCAATCTTAGTTCAAACTTTCACTATACTTCAGCAACCTGTCAATGATATATATATCACAAATGGTAAGTGACAGGAACATAAAACGTGTACAGAATTTTAAGAAATATCACTCTGCGCAAGTCAATTTTCTCAGCAACTTGACAAATGACCCGTGCATAGGGGCCAATTTCTTAATTAATCAAATGCTATTAATCCCATCCCCGACAATGCAGGCTCGCTTTTATGAGATAATGGCCGATCCATGCATACATTTGCATGTAGGTCCCCTGACCTACTCGTAGGTTTTTAGTGGAATTACCACTGTGATTTACAATCTGCCTCAATATGCATACAAAGTACTTGTACATACTGTACATGTACACGCACTGTACATGTACATGCTGAAACCCAGCATACAGTGTACTGTATATGATGACTACTTCCACGTGCATTAATACATAGTGCACATTATAACAACACCTGATCACAGACGTGTAAGATACTACTTTTATACAGCATGTACATGAAATACATGTACATGTACGTACGTGCTATATATGCTTCAAACCTTTGGTATGTTTAGTACATTTTGGTCTTCGTTAACATACATGTACATGTACATTACCGATACATGCACATGTTTACAATCAAACTTAATTTTGAAGTTGTGTTACTACATCTGTACAGTGTAAGGAGGATCTACTCAATTTCAGCTGACATTAAGTATTCACCTTAAATTGTAAATTCAAAGCGAAAACAGTTCCTATTAATATCACACATTGTTGGTTATTTTGCAATATTGGCAATCACTTAAAAACAAAGTAGAATCCCAGTTTTTTAATTTTCACCCCACAACCACAAAAGACCCAATCAAAATACACACTAGGACTACAAGTCAGCAATCATACAAGAAGGAACATTAATGGAAATTCTACGTAAGGAGAGCGACTAGCTGCATCAAAATCCACTCTCCGACAACAGCAGATGGAGATTTACAGATTGTGCTGTGCGAGATAACATCTTGACAGAACTCTGCATACAGATTCCCTGGACAGATGTCAAAGCTCAGGACGGCTTATAAGAGGTGAAGAAACACATCAATAAGATGAGATCCCAGTAGAACCGGTACATGTACATACCCTTGCTTATTGGTGCAGCATGGCCATGCAAACATTTCTGCAAAGAGTTCTAGAAAGCATGCCAAAAAACACCCAACAAGGTACCATTTTTGGCTTTGAAAATTCTTAAATCATTGAAATGAAAGACTTTTGATAAAAACAGATTTTAAATCAGGCTACATGAAGTAAATCTGCAAACACATCATTGGAAATCCTATAACACTAATTTGAATGATGCATTGTTGCCATGGTGACTTACCATTTCCTCTTTTAATGAGCTTGGGCTGACCCAGTTCCACATAGAAGTTCTCCTCCTTTTCGTATTCTTCATCATCGATGATGGTGACCTCAATAAACTTCCTGCACAGACACACAAGCAGGAAACAGGTTTAAAGAAACTTTAATGGACAAAAAAGATAAAAGGTTCTCATTTTAAGAGCATTCACAATATACACTTAAACAGAGGATTTCAGTAAACTGTTTGAAGAGTTGCTTATAACAGTACATGTACACTACTTGATCTAAAACAGGCAACATAAATGTGCGTACATTTTTAGCCTTATAAAACTGCTACACGTACATGTACATGTATGTACGTGTACATGTATGGATATAGTATGTATGTACATGTTTCACCAATTTGATTCACTTCCCTAGGCGAAAGCCTCCTAAAATACATAATGTACATGTACATGTACATGCACGCTGTACAAGTACTGTACGTAAGACAGTCCTCAAGGCTGATCAATGATAACATTCAGGGGAAGCAGCCTGCAAGTGATTCTATAAATATGCTGCATGTAAATAAATTCACTGATGTTTGTTTCTTATTATGATCTTGCTGGCAAGTGATCTACAGTGTGGAACATCGAGAGGGCAAATAAACAAACGTCACTATCAGCTACACACAGACTTTCAAGAGACAGACATGTACATGTGTGTAATAACTGGGTAGGCATTCACCGCCTGAAGGGGACAATTTCTTTTGTTAGGCAAATTTAGACCGAGTTGTGGGGACATTTCTGTGTCCCCACAAAATACATGTAGGTGAAATACTGAGTGAACATGTACATGTGAGTCCCCACAACCATGGAACAAGAATGGGGTACATGTAGCTCATATATTCAAGTACCCACGAATTGCTGCCTCAAAAAAATACCAAAACAAAAAGTGTGGCAGTTACCCAATTTCACAAAAAGTCACAAAAATAAACACAGCTTTATGAAACTCCATAAATGCAAGGCCGTGATGATGGGATCCGTGTGTTTAACATGCCACGCAAGTGGGATTACCGTATGTGGAAGACAAATTGAACTTGATGTTGTGGCGGGCTGTATCTGTTTTCTGTCTGGTACAGAGCACAATCAAGGTTGATGGGTTTACTGCGCTAGCATCCTGGCGGGAATCGCACTAATTGGAAAGGATTCACGTGAAAAAGTCTCCTGTCAATGAAGGATGTGATCCTAAAGGCAACAGGAGTTACCCACCACTTTACTGGCAAGACAACAATTTTTAAAAGGAGCAGTGCCTACTCCAAGCTGGAGCTTTCACAAGTGGGTACATACTACATGTACATGAATGTACATACATGTACCATACCAGCATAAGCGAGATGCACTAACAATGTGTACACAGACTTCTAGTCTTACATGCTTCTGTTGAACATGTCAATTCAAACTCAGCTATTCAGATCTGCTCAGAGTTGAAGTGCACCCCCAAGCGGCAAAAGAAAGACAGATGGCGGGAAGTTTTCCAAACGGGTTCTTGCACGCGTTTTTTTGTGTATGCAAAGACCATACATTAAGGAATAAATTTGTTACACATGCTCAGCGTGCTCCGCGTCAAACGCGCCATTGGTATCCATTATAAACACACGCTTATGCGAGAGTACCCAAAACACGCCCTCTTTTGTTGCGTTTGGAGCAGATTGCTGTAAGTTAAGCATACTGAATAAATTTCTGCTGCAAACAAGCACATACTTACACATGTACATGTACCCCTGGTATGTGTAAAAGAAAACGATGAGCCAGTTCGGTATTTACAAAAGCCAAGGTCTTTCAGGAATGAAGCACGTGCGAGTCAGCATAAAGCTGCGCTAATAGGACAAACTTTTGCGCGCGTGCGAAACTATTCCTCAACAGCCCTGCACTGGGTGTGAGCTGTTTGAATACTGAACTGGCCCATTAATGTACATGTGAGCTGTTCGAATACTCAACTGGCTCATTAATGTACCGGTACATGTACATGTAAGTTTTATCACGATCATAGCCGTACATGTAAACACTGCAACATATACAGTATACTCTTGCATTTTACAAAGCACAAGTACATGTAAGCAATGCAGACAAATTTATAGTAATCCCATAATCACATCTGATGGTGCTGGGCCACTGACATTAGCAACAAATGACCTTCTCAAAGATGAAAGTTTCATCGAGGCATCAAAGAATATGACGTTAGAGAAGATCATTGGAGATACGGTATCACTCCAACCAGATTCCATTATTAGCCATGCACGCTCATATCCTTCCAGTCTTGTTCCAATCGAGCGGTGGCAATGCACAAGGACAACTCTAATCTTTACAGTGTGTGCTTTCCTTTAACTTCATCTGTCTCAACGCTGTGTTTATTTTTCCATTCAGATGCTTATGGATCCATACATGTGTGGATGAAGTTTACTTACATGTATAAGTAACATGTTCTGTGCAACTATCTATGGTACTAACTTGCCTTAAATATAAGAAAACCATCTTTTCTTGGAGGGAGTTCATCTCGATGAAGACTTCACTTTTTCAAAGATTTCATTTTTTCCACCGTCTTCCTGACAGATTTATGACAACTGCTACTGTGAGGTCATTGTTAAAGAAGGAGACACATTTCATCAGGAAGGGGAAAGGGGGTTGGGCTTCTGGTTCAAACTGTGAACCCAAAACTACCGAGTATGCGATTTCTGCCTCGGATGACTATTACATATTTTGCTCGTACAATGTACATGTAACTACACATATGCGACTTTGCATTATATTAAAAGGTGCCAAAATTCCCTTAAAACGGCACACCAAAAATTTAAAATCAGGTTAAATGGAACACAAAGGTGCACAATTTATAGAAACCACATACATTTCCCCCTTACACATGTACTGGTAATTACACATGTAAGTCCTTCAGAACAAAACTTCATTCAAATCAAATTCTTTTGTTTATTGTGATGATACCACAATAAAAAATGAACTGTCTTAAGAGCCTATAAATCTGTCATGCACAGATACCAGTACATGTACATGTACATGTACCAGTGTCTTTCAAGGAAGCTCTTACAATGTACTTGTGATACTGAATCTCTCTGAGCGTGATGACCGTGACTTTCATGTTTTGGATCACAAATATGAAAGCATATTCCAGTAGGATATCTAGCATAAGTGTCATGTACTTGTATTATTTCAAAAACACACACAATGGAAAGATGCCTGTGGGAGGAGTACGGGTAAATATTCACAGGTATTGGTGACGGGGCACTGCATGAACATGTTTACGACAAGAGGTAGGATCCAGGGGACTTGCAATGAGATCTTGGGGATTGTCACACATCGCATCCAAAATGATATTCCTCCATTACAGAGTGAGAGCTGCTCAAGGTGACCCCTTGATACGTCATAGCACTACGTAAATGTAGATGGGAAAACTGGATTGGGGGCAATATATGTACTACTAGACTCTATGGATTATTCAACACTCCTGAATACAGCAGTTGCACACTGTACACATGAATCTTACCATTCCTGTAAGCATCAATGAGTTGATTGCAAACATACATGTACATGCACCGTGCGGGTGCACGTACTCGTATGTGTAGATCTCTCAAGGGAACTGCAATGTACACATAAATGTATACAAAACAGGAAATAAAACAAAGAATTCAACAACAGAAACAAGTCTGCACATACATGTACCGTACACGCACATATTGTGCATTATCAGTAGGGCCTATATGATGTGTTATCACAGTTGACTTATGAAATGCAAGTAATTAATGCAGAACAATATGAACTTCTTTTCTACATGTACATGCCATACATGTACGTACATTTACGGTACATGTTTACATGTATACATGTTAATTTTACTCACACGTGTACAATGGCACTTGTGCATAAATGTACAACTACCGATACACATACATGTACCAGCACATGTACATGTATGTGCATAAACCCTAACAGTCCTCAATTCTCCAATTTCAATGTACAGTATGTAACCTCACACCCTTGGGGGTTAATGATGAATTCATCATTTCTGAGCAATAATCAATTCTATGTTGTATCTGAATGCACAATTACAGTCGCTAAACTTTAATTAATAAAGGACTGTTTTTCAAGCCCACCGCTGCACCAGAGCAATTAATTACAGCTGCGGAGGCTTTTATGGGACATTCTGATTGAGGTTTGTATCTTTCATTAATTGGTAGTGGAATAACTGCTATACACTGTGCCTTCCTATTAACTGGCTGGATATTTCCATGTACATTTACATGTACCGCTAGGTGACTACATTGCATTGACTGTCAAATTTAAAACAATACATCTACTCTTAAGAATCATTGTCACACAGAAAAAGCAAAACACCTCTGCAGTAAAAAACCTCCTAGTACATATGTACCACATGGCTCTATATTTTATTACCGGAATGTAGGTACTTGAAGGCCTTTTTAAACTTTGGCTGTATGGTTTCAACACTTCTAGATTTTATATTGTGTCTCCGAAGCTACACCTCACAGACCAACGACAGTGAGGGCAAGACTGTGATTCAACGAAAGAGGGTCATTTTTACACACCACATGGGCAACTGCTACCTAAAACCCCGGGATACTTTATTGGGCACTTCTACCCTAACCCCTGGGATACTTCATTCAGCGTTACTACCCTATCCCCTGGGATACTTCATTCAGCGTTACTACCCTATCCCCTGGGATACTTTATCGGGGCACTGCTACCTAACCCCTGGGATACTTTCAGAAATTATTTGGTGCACTGCTCAACACCATGGAAATGGGGTTGGGGCAAACAGTGGCAAACTTATCTGCCAAACATTATTTTGCGCAATTTGTTACACATCTCCTAATAAAGTTTTAAAGTTTTATTTGTTTTATTACCAGCACTGATTTGAGATGGAACTGCACAGAAGTTGATGTTAGAAAAAATATCAAATGTCACTGTTGACCTTTTTAAAAGTTACCAGTGCAAGTTAATTTGATTTGACATATTTTTCTCAAGTTTGTTGGAAAAAGCACCAGGAACTGTTCTCAAACACGAAGTAAAAGGAACTTGAAGCTACATGTACATGTATACATATAAACACTAAAGATTAAAGATCTTTACATGTAAAATAACTTCAAACTAAAGATACCATTCAGTCCCCGGGTATTTGAGGTATTTTGAAGGTGCAAGAGGAATATGGATGACAGCGGAAGTGATGAAGTTCTGATCTATTGATAGCACAATCTTATTTTTGAAAACATCAAAAAGAAAGACTTTGGAGGATTTTGGAGGATTGAGGGTGAATGGCAAAATAAGTGCATGGCTGATTGCGAAGGATGCCATGCATGATGGTCCTGGATTAGACCATGTGTCGTTTTGCAATGCCTCAACATACAAAATGTAATCACAGGAATTGCCGAAGGATTTTGAAGGACTGATGAGGCAGTAGGCACACCTCCAAGTAAAATTTTCAAGAAATTTTGGAGGATTGAGGCAGAGTGCAATTTTTATGTCGAAATCAGAGGATATTGGATGATTGAGGATGGTTCCTCGTAAAAAGGCCTGGGGCTAGAGTTAAAAGCTATTCAAATCTAGAAGCTTTTTGAATGATTTAATGTCTTTTCATTTACAATATACATGTATGCACTACCCTTTCAAGTCCCATACCTCAAAAATACTGTACATGTACATCAAAACGTATTTGAGAAGCTCTGAAGAATTGAACAAACTGAAGAGAAAAGGTTACAATCAAAACGTGTGTGTTCAATTCTATAAACAACACAACAGATTCAGCCTCCTTCAAATAAAAATTGTAGGCTCCCATGATGCATATGCAGTGGATGTGCAAGAAATAAACCTGGGTGAATTCAATCAGCCTAGTTAAATTAATCTGCAGGGGTAAAGGTGAGAGAATTTGCAATCTTGAACAGGGGGCTGCCTGCGTTCTGCAAGAACCTCACAGCACTGCCGGGACACCTCAATCTTGCTTATAGATTCGGCAGATGCAGATAATGAGATTGCCAATATTGGCAATGGTGTTTGGGCGTAAGGGTTGGGGATATGGGTAGGGGAGTAAAGTGAGTCCATGTACCTGGGTGATCGTGGAGACACTAACTGGATCACCCTAATTGTTTTATTAGTGACAATCTACGATGCTACTTTTCTTTCAATTTCCTGAAAATGCATTCATGTTTATATGGTTTTAATATGTTAAATTGCATTGACTTCTTTAACAAATAATCTCCAAAAAAGGCTTTAGTAAAAAATATACAAGCATATTAATTTATAGAAACTGAAAAATTGCTTGACGTGAAATAGATATATGCCCAAAATTGACCTGTCACATCTGAAAATCTAAAAGACATCATTAAGCTCTTGTGGTCTGCAGTTCAACGCAAGGAAGAAAACATCCACTTCAGCAAGCTTTTAGTTTACTTTTTCATTCTGCCCCTTCAGGCATCACGTCCTAAAATGAAAGAAAAGCAAAACTAGTTGGAATTTCAGAGAAATGGATCTCTGGCTCAGATTTCAAACACTGCTCTTCATTGCTGTAGTACATGTTTAATACATACATGTACATGTACATGTAAATATGCATGTGCTCAGGCAAATCATGTGGCACAGACATCTGGACACTGGTGCACGCAGCAACTGAAATGAGTTTGTTATAAAGTGATGTACATGTAGCTGCAATGGATTTTCTTAGACACAATTTTTCTGCAAACATATACATGTACATGTACTTTTCTTCATCATGAACCCAGAAGTTACTGTACCAGGTATACTCACTAAAATCTTTCTGAGAAAGGAATGATTGCTTACTGATTTTTATATACTTACACAACAATGAATCACCAAGGGAGAGACAATTTAGACCAGCAAAATATTTTAAAAGTGCAGGAGTCCTTTAGCGCTAACCAATGCAAAATTGAGGTTTTCTTCCTGGGATGACATCACAAATATGGAAATTTACAGGTACTCATTAGCATAAAAACCAAAAAAGCGGCAACAAACTCCGAGGTAAATGTAGTGGAACGCATGTGGTGAAACAAACACTGAACAGGAAGTTAACTCATGAGACACAAAGGTGAATTTTGGAGGTTTGTACTAAACATTTTCCATTGCAGCTAAATGTACCCTTGACACATAATGTATATTGTACCAATTACATGTATGTGTATTACTGTGTTTCCTTTAATTGTCCTGTCTATGGATATTTGGACATTTGTTTTTAAGATACCGGTATGGCGGTACATGTAAATATATACATCTATGTCTCCATCAAAAATTCTGCAGTCTGCAACCGACTCCTGGTATTCAAATTGTACCTAAATACATGTACTCCTCGTATATACATGTAGACTCACTCTCTGCAGCCACTGATCCATTTCTTCAAAATTCATTGTCTACAAGCCCACGCAAAATGACTCACTGAGCCCACCTTTCTGTAGTCTGAGCACAGTTATTCTGCCTTTACCCCTCAAACGATTGAGAGAGATCACAACTACATGTATATCGAGATAACGTATCCCAAGATGTACTATTTGAATATGTATGCACCAATGTTGCTGACGGCAGTGTACGTGCAACAAGCATTCATTCAGGTAGGGTGGGATGGTACCTGTATGCACATATGGTATGTCTGCATTAATTTAAACACCTGCACATATTGACTTCAAGTGATTTAGGTTTTGCTACTGGCCTGCCAGCAAAACGTAAATAACCCAGGTTTCAATCTCACATTCATTCTGACGGTGTGCACAAAATTGAATTGATAGTGGAGGAATTGGGGACTGTTCGGGTCAATAGCAGCCTCGGTATGGCAAATAATTTCTTGAGACATCTCATTTGAGCTGAGTGTTGCTGTGAACTTTTTCCTACCATCTTAATCTAATAGTCTGGTGACTGCGATTAGGGTGATATCTGTATCATCTCCTAAGCTTTAGAGAAAAAAGACATGATCACAACAACCACTGTGCAGAAAGAAACCATTTTTCATTACAGTAAAGCTGCCTTTTGTGGAAACTTGCAGTAGCACCTCAGGAGACAAAGAATTCACTGTTGCATTCTCTGTTGAGAGGCTGGTGGAAGAAAAAGATTATGAAGAGCTTCAATCTTTGAAGATACCGGTACATTGACCGGTACACATCTTAAAGCAAAGTTAATGAGGTCTTTATGATTAACTGTATAAAGCTGCAAGAACTACATGTACACAGATATATGTTTACTACAGGTTACACAATGTAATATCAAATCCTGGTTTGTTTAATACACTTAATTTGTTTTACTTAATTTTCACGGCTGTATGTATACAAGCATCTCATTGAACCCCTCTGTAGACATGTTAGAAAAAAATTTTATCCTTCTGAAGAAAATCAAGATTTGAAATAGTGGTAGGATTATTTTTTTCCCTACAAGCACACAACAAAATACAATCCCGCAAGCACAAGTCCGACAGCCAATAGAAGGTGTGGACTATTGACAGAGGACGCTGCAAGCAGTCTCCTCCTGAACCAGGAGGAGGGTGCAACCAAAATAATTTATGCTAACTGCCTGTGGAATACGTGTACATGTACATTACATGTACACATCCTCACAGCAACAAGGCAGCATTATTTACAGGTGCAGTGATCAATTAACTTCACTGCGGATCCAATCAATACAAAACAACCCACGTTAATTACAGGTTCATCTACTGTAACTAAAAAAAGTCCATGTTTTTTTTCCACTGTGTGCTTTGCATTTAATTGGACTGGCCAAAAACCACCAAACACCTGTACTTACTCTGCACTTAGCGTAACAGGCCCAATGAGTTGAGCCAAACCATGGAGGAATGACCAAACCCACAAGTACATATATACTGCCAACTTTATTCGCAAGTTACATACGAATCTGAGACTATGCAAATATATACATACCAACATGGGAGTCTACACCTCACAGTAAGGAGTAATTTTTTTGGTCATTTACCAGCTGCATGTACATGTTCTCATACATGTTTCTGCATTGCCTACACACTGAGCATCATTCAATAAAGTTACAGGGGAAAATGAAATTAAACACATTCTACTGAAACACGTTACATGAATGTTATTTGCTTATTTTGTCAGTCTGGGGAAAAATACCCTATAAAATCATGATTGACGAGAGTTGTAAAACAGAAAATGACTGTGAAAAAGAAAATGTATGTGTAAATACATGTACATACATGTACATACACTAGCAGATGCAAACTTTGCAAAGTCAGGAATTATACATGTATGTACAACTCAGTGTTTAATTATACAAGTATATTTGTCAAGCCAAACTTTACCAAGTAAAATCCTGACCCAGTAAACTCACAAGCCAATCTGAAGTATGGCCGACACAGCAGGAGGGCACTACATATTTGGTTTGGGTTACACCTCAATTTGCTCAAAATTACACACTTCAAATACCGGTAGCACACTCGTATTGCGTCTGCCATACTTCATATATACATGTATGCTAATTGACACGTTCTAGGGTTTTTTATCATTTCAAAGTTTGCTCTTCTGAGTGTCACAGTTTGAACATGTATGTACTGGTAACCGTACAGTGAATGTTGAAATAATTTATGCGAGCACACATACGTGTAAATGTAAGATCTTTTGGAAAGAACATTGGTATTTATGGCTATGTGGTACATTTAGCATGTACATGTACCTCTAAGTGCAGTTCTAGACATGGTGAATCAATGATAGATGCACAACTTAACATGGACTGCTAGCATATAAATATACACGGTAAATGGGCTGGGGCCCTCGTCAATCACAAGTTTTGTTTAAATAGCAACAGTGGGCTATAATTGATGCTATCATTAGGCTGGTCAACAATCTTGAGTTCAGCCAGTTACATGCAGCCATTACAATGGGAAATGGAAAATACTTTATTTAGCTAAGCGAATAGTTTTTTCATAAATGAAACACATTCCTGGGCTAATATAATTGCTGTTTTTTCAAGGCAAACTCGATATACATGTAGTGTGTACATGTACGCGTCAATGTCAACCTGAAATTGTAAAACAACCTTCTTGAACTGCATTTATAGGATCAATTGTGTGCTTTGTGAAGGGCTACGAAGGCAGCATTCCAGTTTGTATGTGAGGTGTATGAGGTCTGATCAGAGTGCAGTACGACAAGGCCAGCTTTCAAAAATGTGGGTTTTACATATCAGCAAGTTATCTGTAACTAATCCCCCCTAACAAGGTATGTATGTACATGTATGTAAATGTATTAACATACATGTGTACGAAAAAATGTACGTTGGTCCTCTCAACAGGACAATAAGTACCTCCTCACATCTGCCACTTTAGCTTACACAGCCAGGAATTTGAGATTTGGAAGAAATTATTTTAAAATGAAAAACCATAACAGAACTGTAAAGCAACAGTCATTTATAAACATTGTACTTGTGCCACTAATTCTTTCTTTTATAGTTTTGAAATCATTCCCACTTTGATCATCAACCTTCTTTCACAATGTTCCACAAGTACCATGTACAACATCATACGGTAGCTGCTCACACACACCCAAATGCACATACAAGCACTACATGCACACATGTACATGATATCATCCTTAGAGGCTTCATGATGAACGCTTACAGAGCAAGAAATCCAACCCCACATTCATACGTTATACTGGCTGATATTCCCCAGGCCATCAGCAAATTTCTTAGCAATAGGAAGTACACAAGTGGAATCCTTGCAGCAACTACATGTAGCTCTGATAAATCTACATGTACTAAAGCTATTACCAGAGAATTTGCCACCTAATAATAGTGTTCTACTGTACTTTGAAGCTGTTTGTCTGGGTTTTTTTGCTTCAACAGACATTAGGGAATATCTTTCATTGGCCATTAAGTCAAATGAACATTGTATGCAAACATATGGTACATGAATGTTTGCATTGTACATGTACATGTACATCTTTTCAGGAATCAGTGAAATGTTTATGCCATAATTTCAGAATATCTTTGATGCTGTTACCCTGGTACATGAACAGCGTTACATGTTATGGGTAAGTTATGTGTTCTTAAAATGTTCAATAGCTTGAAGAACAGCACATATGTACACCTACACGTTTATATACATGTACCCTAGATCTGCCATTGTTGAATATATTTTCTTTAACACTCACAATGACAGGAATTTCGTCAAAATAATATTGCATTAAATGAATAATGCTTCATGGTATGAAACAAATTCTTCAATTTATTTATTTCCCATGAAGTTTCTGAATATATTTCCGTAACGATTAGCAATTCCACACCTGAGGAAGTTGTGCCTCTGTCTCTTTCTTCAATACTGGATGAGGTTTACATATTTTAGATGAAAATTGGCACAAAATAAAGCAAAAAACATGGTTAATCACAAACAAATGTTAGACACTGTAAGTTTATATGGGTTTTGTGCAAGAATGAGAGAGGGCATGGTATCATTTGGCACAATCCCCTTGGGTGTCCTCGGCCTCACCAGGTAATGTAACCACAAGTACAGTGTAATTTCCTTCTCGAAATGTGTCCATACATGTATGCCAGCAATGGCATCAAGTAGAGACCCAGCCTCCTTTGTCGCTCAGGCACATGAACATGTAGATGAACTTGATGGGGTGGGGGAATGGCTCGAGCTAACACCTAAAGCGTGGTTCCGGGTGCCTCCTCCTTGATAGATAGGAGCTGACAAAGTGGCATATTTCTGCAGATGTGTTCACACCCTGATGAAAACCTGGGTGCTCTCTTAAATCAAGACAGATTAATGTCTTGGCCTTTGCTTGAAGCATGAGAGGATTTTACTGGGCAAAGCCCCATCAAAGCTTTGTGTGCCTTCTAAGGATTTGTTCGGTGTATTTCACTGTAGAAAAGTTCAACCTGAATGTACTGGTATCAATATTTTATGTCCAGCAATGAAGATATACTGAACCAGTTTGTCGTAAAATGCATACATGTATGTATGTATGTATGTATGTATGTATGAATATCGGTGTAGACAGTGTACAGTAAGTATGGTACACATACATGTACATGTACCAATGACCCTTG